>VWZK01019923.1:0-13388 GCA_013396935.1 Baryphthengus martii | reverse complement strand
AGGCTCCCGGGACGCCGGCCGCGGGGCAGGGCAGGGCAGGGCCGAGCCGCCCGGGGAAGGGGCAGCGGTTTTCACAAAGAGTTTTCACGAGGAGTTTCGGAGCCGCCCCCGGGTGCCGGGGCCTTCAGCCGTCCCGGGGCCAGGGAGCGGGAGAAGGTGTTGCTCCGAGGCAGGGCCGGGGCCGGGGTGGTTGTACCGGGGACGCGCTCCGCTCCGGCCACCGCCAACCCCACCGTGTGTTCTTTCAGAGGCTACGACGGGAAATCCGATCTCCACGTTGGAATAACCAACAGTAATGGTAAAAACTGCCCGCCTCCCATACCTTGGTTGTGGACTGTGTCCCAAACTAATAGGGTAGAATCAAAGAATTGTTCAGTTTGGAAGAGACCTTCGAGATCCTGGAGTCCAACCGCTCCCCCATCCCTGCCGGGGCATCACTGACCCCTGTCCCTCAGCACCACAGCTCCACACCTTGGAAACTCCTCCAGGGATCATGGGGACTCCAGCCCTGCCCTGGGCGGCCTCAGCCAGACCTGGACAGCTCTGGAGGGGAAGAGATTGTTCCTCAGCTCCAACCTAAACCTCCCCTGGGGCAACCTGAGGCCGTTTCCTCTTGTCCTGTTGCTTGTTCCCTGGGAGAAGAGCCCGGCCACCTCTGGCTCTAACCTCCTGTCAGGGAGTTGTTAGTTAAAAACCAAACAAAATTCCAAAAAGCCACATTAAAAATCATGTCAAGTTCTTCTAGACTTGACCCACCCTGCAAAATCTGACTTCAGATGTTTATTTAATATAAAGATAATATCAGTTGGGGGGTTAAAATAGAAGCCTGGCTGTCATTGAGTTGCTCTCGGTAACAAAAGACACCTGAAATGACACTAAAATGAGAACAGGGTTTTTTTGATAAAAGCAAAGGCTGTGTTTTTTACTCTGTACTCCCCTGGAGGAGGCCGGGACAGAGCTTCTCTAGGAATACCACTATGGAAGCCCAAGAGTAGATTTAATGCCTTAAAATGTAAAAGTGGATGGGATTTTCCAGCGGCCCCGGGCCACCTGTGGCGCTCTCTTTCAGGCGTCGTGTACAACTACAGCGCGGAGGGCGTGGAGCGAGCGGAAGCGGGCTGGGAGCAGTGCATCAGCATCCCGCTGGTACAGCCGGACATGCTCGGGCTCCTTCAGTGCTGGGATCAGCTCCTAGAGGAATTCTCGGCGGGAGAAGCCTGGCTGCCTCACAGGTGCGTGGGTTGGAGGAGAAGTTTTTAGGCCGGGCTGGTAAATTGGGTTATTCTGGAGCCTGGTTCAGTCAGAACCTCGCTCCTTAGAAGGCACGTTTCTAAAAACCCAGTCTGAAAAATGGTGTGGGGCTCTCTGGAAACTTCCTGGCCTCGCTGAACAGTATTTTTAAGTTCTAAGTAGCAAATTCATCTGGAATGTAAAAGCTTTAAGAATTCAGAGGTCACCTCGGGGAAGTTTTCTTCAGCGCCAGAAGAGCTTTGCGTGAAAGCAAACCAGGCCGATCGGTGGTTCGCTGCCGAGTGCTGCAGTCCAGGTGCAATTCTGTCATTATTTTCTCTTGTCAACAGTTTTAGGTGTGTTTTTATTTACAGGCTGACCCACTGAGGAGGTGCTCACAGATGACTTCTTTGCTGGCAGCAATCAGAAACGGGAAACACTCAGGCTCATTGCCAGCTGGTTCTCAGTGTTGCTTTGGACACTTCAATGCAGAAGGAGTCCAGGAAGCCACTGGTCCCTGTGCTGGTCACCAGTAATGGGGCACGTAACACAGGGCCTGGCTCAGCGTAGTGCTGGGAAGTGTATAAGGTCAGCAATGTAAAGGTCACCTTAGGTAAAAGACAAAAAGCTGACACCCAGTCAAAAGCAGGTTTCAGCACGTCAGTGTTTGACTATGGAATGTCAGCGCTGACCTCTCAGCTCCCCGACACCAGCAGATGGAAGAATTTGACCTAGAATAGCTCACAGTGTTCCCCAGGGGGCAGGGCAGGGTCCAGTCTCGGTCAACATTTTCATCTGTGACCTGGGTGAAGGGACAGGGTGGCCCCTCAGCCAGTTGCTGCTGGTACAGAACTGGGCGGAGCGGCTGACGCACCAGCGCTGTGGGGGGGGCTCTTCTCGGTGGTGCCCTGGGATAGGATGAGGGGCAATGGGCACAAACTGGAACCCAGGAGGTTCCACCTCAACAGGAGGAAAAACTTCTTTCCTGTCAAGGTGCCGGAGCCTGGCCCAGGCTGCCCAGAGAGGTGGTGGAGTCTCTTTCTCCGGAGACTTTCCAAACCCCCCTGGATCTGTTGCTGTGTGGCCTGCCCTGGGGGATGCTGCTCTGGCAGGGGGGGTGGATTTGATTATATCCAGAGGTCCCTTCCAACCCCGACCATTCTAGGGTTCTATGAATGCTGGTCCTGAAATTAACCCGATGTCAGGAAAGCATTGGTAGAAGGTGGGGAGATAGATACCTGCATCTCTTCTACAAGCTTTGCTTTGGTTTTCCTGTGGACAAAGCGACCTCATTTTTCCATAAACAGACCAGGGACCCTCAACTGCTGAAAACAGAAGTATTTTTTTAAAAGATACTGAATTATTTCCTTCAGCTAAATTAATTCCTGACCAGTAATTTCCGGTATCCTAGGCCAGGAAGGTACAATTTCGGATCAACGGAAAGTATTTAAGCAGCAGCAGCAGCGTTAAAGGGAAGTGGCACCAGGTCTTGGAGAGCAGCTGCTTCCTTATAGCACTCAGGAAAATGTTCCTCTGTGCCCAGTAATTAGTGGCACTTCTTCCTAATGAGAGATTTTTCTCCTAGGTATGAGGAACAGGAGCACAACTGCTACACGTTCGCTCTGGCCTTCGTCAACAGCGTCCTGAGCGCGCAAGGGAAACGGGAAATGAGTAAAAGTGAATTTACAGAGAAATTTGTCATCCCACAGACAAAAAAAGCTTCCAGATACATCACTCTGCACCAGGAGCTCGCAGCTCACGAGTTCTACATCGTACCCCTTCCCGAGCCCCCAAACCAGTGCTGGGAATGACAAAGGGCTGTCTTAAAATATCTGCAACGTGCACTTTGGAGCCTTCAGACTCCAAATCTCACGGTTTAAGAGGCAGGAGCTGCTTAATGGCTTGAAAAAATCCATAATCAACACATTAATCGGAAGGATCAGGAAAATGACCTCGGGTGTTGAATGGGACCAACAAAACCAGGCTGCACACGACAACTATTCCTATGGAAAAATGTTCTCCTCTTTCCATCTCTATTTGCTCCCTCCTGCAGAGACACTTCACACCAGGAATCGTAACTGCTGCCTAACTCAGTGGGTTAATCAATAAACTCTGGGAGCTTAAGCTGTAGCAAACCAAAAAATGGGGTTTTCCTGCCACATTTGTTTACTGATGAGTGGAAATTTGGAGGAATTTGTGCTTGTGTGCTGCTGAAATCCAAACTCCAGGGCTTAATGTAGATTCACTACCTGCAAAGTTATTTTTCTTTACTTACTAATAAACAGAACAAATAAATCCAGCCTCTTTTTGCCAGTTCTTTACATTTTTCACATTTACTCCTCAAACCAAGACAGATGGGTAGTATTAAAAGTAACAATTTACTGCCTGTTAGTATCTGTATTAAGCAGCAGACTCCTCAGGCTTTATCTCAGAGTTTAGAACTTAACAAAAAGAAATTTAAGTTAAAAAAAAACAAACGACCCTCCAGGAACACTTGCCTATTGTACATTACACAGAAGCTTATGCTGAGGTCAGAATTCTCTGGTCCATCATTTTGGACTCTTCATTTGGATTATTACAGTTCCAGTTACGTTTTTTCAAGACAAGATTCTCTCCAGTCCAGAGGCTATAGCTCATTTTAAATAGCATTTATACAGCCCAACTGAAGGTATCAGTAGAAAGTGTTCTGAGGCAATGGTTCATGGTGCGAAAAGTTCAAGTAAAAAACAAAGTGGTTTAAAAATTAAAAAAAGGGTTTTTTTCTAGACAATCAGAATTCGTCCTGCTCACTGCGCTCACGGGAAGAAACCCAACGCGTAACAATCAGTTCCTGAAATAAAAAATAGCAGTTATTAGCGGGGGGGGAAGCAAAAAGCTACAGATAACCAGTGAGGGATGGGGGATTAAATTGATGTATATTAAGTGAGCACTGAGAAATTTCAGTAGGTGACAACATCTCAAGGGATCTGGTCTCTCCCACATCATTCTGGTAATTGTTCTTCCAACCAGAACAATTCTCTGACAACTGTCCAGCTGCCCCAAGGGCAAAGGAGCCAAGCAATGACTCACCTGAACCTTAATCCTTTTCATACACTCTGGTGTTGACATCTCTTCTTCAGTCATGTCCGAAGGTCTGATCAAATAGCACAACATAAGTTCCTGTTGGTAAAGAGAAACCGGGAATTGCGGCTGATCTCTTTCTAGAGAAGTTCTGCGCGTTGAGCATTTTCAAGCTGTTTTCAAACCAGCATCTTACACCTACCTTCGAGGCGTTCACAGTTGTTCTGTTCAGCCCAGACAAGGACTTCCAGCAGAGAGGTCTGCGAAGACAACCTTCAAAATGATCATCGACCAATTCGGCAATGACAGAGTAACTGGAAAACCAAAGCGGGCCCGGACGATTTACAGAAAGAAAACTACTCTTTTAGGAAGCTCACAGTACTTAAGAGCCTAAAAACCGGCATTAAAAAATAGGCCAGCATGTAGTAAGCAAGTTGTGACACACCAATCTTTGTCTGCTAGGAAAAGAGGAGCCCAGATGAGTCTGTGAATACACTCCCTGGCACTTCTCACCCTTTTGATGCTGTTTGTAGCATCAAAGCCAACCTGACATTTTAGCACCAATTTCTGATCTAAGAGTTCAACCTGACCAGCCAACAAAGACAGACAATTATCATCCCTTAAAGGCATTTCCCCCCCAAATTACATGAATCATCCATACAATGTATTATCAGAAGTCAGTACTACTACATCAAATGACTTCCCCGACTGCAATCATCGTACCAGTGCAAAGTACACTCATTGCAACCTTTAAGTTTTAAATTAAAATTTAATTCGTAAATTAAAATATACTTAATTTTTAAATTAAAAGTTACATGAATGCAATGAAATTGTGTTATTTGGTACCTTTGCTAAAAGGACTTTTGCATTCCCAGTATGAATGCATCTGGCAAAGAATTTTGAAGGTAGAACATGTGTTTAACTAGTGAAGACACTCAACCTGCTTGAGAAAAAAATCACCAATCTGAAACTAAAAAATTAGAAACATGAGCTTCAAACCTTGCGTGATAGAAGGGAGGGCCTTTTCGGTACAGCACTGAAACAAAAAGAGAAACAGATAACGGCAGAGTTTCCATCTGAATTTAATACTGGGGTCCATAAATACTTTCAAATATACAAAACAAAACTTCAATACTTTTGAATTCCACTTAGAATTAAGTTGTGCCAGCAAGTGGAGACAAAACCCCCGTGGGAGCGGCAGGGTGACGGCGATTAAAACCCAACCATTAACAAACAAGCAAGTCCCTTCCCCCTCCAAAAGAAACCATCCAGAGAAACAGGCTTAGCAGCAACTTCAGCAGAAGTCCAGTTGGAGAGGGTCCAGAGGAGGCCACAAAGACGCTCAGAGGCTGGAGCAGCTCTCCTGTGAGGACAGGCTGAGGGAGCTGGGGCTGTTCAGCCTGGAGAAGAGAAGGCTCCGGGGAGACTTTCTAGCGGCCTCCAGGATCTGAAGGGGACTACAGGAAAGTTGGGGAGGGACTTTTTATAAGGGCCTGTGGGGACAGGACAAGGGGCAATGGTTTTAAACTAGAGCGGGGGAGATTTAGATGAGAGTTCTTGACTCTGAGGGTGGTGACACACTGGCACAGGTTGCCCAGAGAAGCTGCGGAGCCTTATCCCTGGAAGTGTTTCAGACCAAGATGGATGAGGCTCTGAGCAACCTGCTCTAGTGGGAGGTGTCCCTGCCCATGGCAGGGGGGTTGGAACCAGATGATCTTGAAGGTCCCTTCCAACTCAAGCCATTCTAGGATTCTGTGATTAAACAGGATGACTAATGAGATGCACTGACTTTGATGTGAGCTGGCATCTAAATGCAAACCTGCTACTGCAGAGACTGTTGTGTTAACACCGCAGAAGATGCATTTAGAAGGGGACAGAGAAACCTGGGAAGGGAATTTCAGTGCAATCGTGTTTTAATTATTAACCTCATGAAGCAAACCAAGAGGCCTTTCAAGCTATCTCCTCAGCTACTGGCTCTGCGATGTCACACTCCTCTCATCCTAACGACTGCCAACCCACAATCTTGCCAAAAATGCCTTTTGCCAACTGCTTCTGTCACGCAGCTTCTCCTTGTTGAATTCACCTTTGGCACTGGAGTGGTGCAGGGCCTGAAAAGAAGTCAGCTGCAAACAATTCCATTTTTGTTAAGGAAGCTACTCACAGAGATCAGTTCCGTACTTCAGCCCCACTTTGGGGACCCAGCCCTTACTGCGGAAGTAGTGATAGGCCATGTAGGTGGTCTTAAAATCTGGCTTCACTTCGCTGAAAACTTCCCATAGCTTCAAAATAGTCAGGGGCTCCTAGGAAATCCCGAACAAAGGCAGTCAGGAGGCTGTATTAAGCAGGTAGTGAATAGTGTGTGTAGTAGAGAGTAACAGGCAAACACCAAGTGTCACAGTCGACTGCAAAGAGCATCAACTTTGGGGAATAAAACCTGGAACGTAAGACAGGAATCTGTGGCTTCATTTAGTGGAGATTTTAGCGTTTCACAATCAGTCCCCAAATGCTCTTGTTTAAAGGAAAATCTGATCAATCTTAACCTAGAAGCACAGGTTTCAATTCTTTGGTCATTATGTTAACAGTAGCTTGATATATTTACAGAATAACGCTTAAAGCTCTAAGGAGTTCTCCTGTTTCAGGAAAGAGAGATTATTTACCATATTATTCCTACTATCCTTGCTTCCCCCATATTTCCTGCTTAAACTATAAGAAAAACCTTTACAGAAAGATGTGCTTACCTATATTTGCCTTGGTAAACAGAAAACTTTCAGACCAGTATTTGATGAACAGAAATATCAGTATTTACAAGAAAAAACTTCCAAAATTATTCTGGTATTTCTTCTTTCAGCATTAACAGCATAAAATATTGCCACAGGAGGTAAAAATTCCAGAGCAAATCACATCCAAACGAATGATCTCAAATGAATCCAATCTCTTACCTCACCATAATAAATACTTAAACATCCCAGAGCGTACACCAAGAAAAAAGCCTGAGAAAATAAACAGAATACGTTTCACTGATAGTTGGACTCTATTCCCCGCAAGAACAAAGGCTCAGATGAATTTTAGACAAGACTCCCACTCTCATCAAGACAAACAAGCTGCCTCAAAGTTTCTTTCCAGATTTGCCTTCAAGGCCTTTACATTTCGAGAGGCATAGCACTATAAAAACTCCTGCAGGGCCGGTGTTAAAACTAACGCAGGAGAATCTCTTTAGAAGCAGCAAAATCAAAGAAGAATGTATATAAATGTTGTATTTCTATACTTCTATATTTCCATACTTCAGCCCTACCACTGGTCTCCCTGTCAGTGGGATCATTCCTCTAAAGTGAATGGGATTGGACCCTACTTTTTTTTTTCATCATATAACGTAATTATCGCAGCTTATTACAAATAAGTTTAATGATTAAGACAATTCAAATAATTAGAAGACGTTTATGTTATGCTGTAACAGAGATACAGGTTTACTGTTCAGATTACAACAACTTGAAACGTACCTCTTCCAAGCTGAGCTGTAAATATTCAAAAATCCTAAACGGATTTCTTCTGCACACTAGTTTTTCCTTCTTGACAAGCTGCAAGAAAAAAAAACCAACAGACTATATTACTGAAACTTTAAGGTGGAAAAAATACTGAGTTCTGAAAAAAGCACCGATGATGTAATTTTTCTAAAAGATCAGGCTAGGCTATCCTTACATTTTCTTGCGTGTGAGCAGAGCCATCGTCAGGAACCGAGCTGCCTTCCTCTTCCTCTTGCACCAGCACATACTCTGGAGCACCTTCTTTTGACTGGATCACCTGACAAGGTCTTTGCTCAGTGCTCTCCTTGGCCTCGGAGCCAATTCTGCGCTCCTGGCCAGACACTTCAGCTTTCTCTTTCAAGTCACCTTGTTCCTGTTCTTCAGAGCCTTGTATGGCCACAGGATCAAAGGCTGGGGCTCCTTCCCAACGGGCTTTCTTGGAGTCTTCAGGCTGAGTCTCGGGTTTTACTTCTACTACATTTCCAGTGTCTGTAGATGACTGTCCGGAAAGTTCAGTATTTTCTGTACTTGGGCCCGTTCTGTTGCAACTATCACTGGTTTGTTCAGCTCCATCCTTTTCCAAAAATGGCAGCTCGAGAGGCTTAGTGTAATTTTCCAGAATTTTGGTCACCGAGCTTTCGTCCAGTCCTTGCTCACGCAAAATACTTTTAGCCCACTGAACATGATACTGGTACCTAGTAAATGAGGAAAAGAAATGAGAAGTTTTAGGGCATAGAGCCTTTAATCACCATCTTGAAAAAGATCTTTGGCTTTGTTTTGCCTTTTAAATTTCTGTGGTGACAAACACCATTACCCAGCCCTGCACAAGAACCGTGTCTCGAGGACTTACTGCGATACAGTTTCAAGATGTAAAAATTTCACCAGGCATAAACTCCTGCCTCCTATCGAGCTCTTAAGCCTGAATTCCCTGCAAAAATCACTTTGGTAGTGAAGCTTCCATTATTAAATTAGGCAGCAAGACTTTGCATGTAGATCTCTCACACTTCATCCACTACACAACTGAGAACAGCCCCTTCAAGTGGTGTTTTCATCACCTTTGAAACAGCAACAGCACAGCAAAAACACCAGCCTAAAAATCTTGAAGAGAAATTACCTTCACTTTTAACCAAACCCTCATATCCCTGAGAAATAATAATTCCACCAGCAAGGCAGTAGCTGAAAGCGGTAAATGTTTTAAAGATTTTTCAGTTGCAATAGTTTTGTAGCACCCTTTTATAATCCTTTCTCCTTGGAAGGTGACATTCACATCCAGCTGAAGGCAATGCACTCACAGATTTCAGCTGAGCTAGATCATGCTGGACCTTCTGCACCAATGCAGTGACACTTTCACTGACTCTCAGCTGTATTTGCTGACACATGAAGCACTGACAAAGTAGAGTAAGAAGTGTGACAAGTGTTTCTGCGAGCAGGAGTAACTGCAGTAGCAGCAGTAGTAATATTGCTACTGTTTGCCTTAGTGAAAGCTGAGGACTGAAGGAGCACAAATTTTAAATTTAAGCAAAGTAAAATTTTTTTGACTTATCAGAGTTATTAGAGGGGACCAAGGCACGCTCAGTAAGTTTGCAGACAAGACCTAGTGTGGGGGGAGTGTAGATCTGCTTGAGGGTTGGGAGCCTCTGCAGAGGGGTCTGGCCAGGCTGGATCAATGGGTTGAGACCAGTGGGTTGAGGTTCAACAAGGCCAAGGGCTGGGTCCTGCACTGGGGTCACCACAGCCCCCTGCAACTCTCCAGGCTGGGGCAGAGTGGCTGGAAGTGCCCAAAGGGAAAGGCCCTGGGAGTGTTGGTCAACAGGCAGCTGGAAATGAGCTAGAGAGTGCCCAGGGAGACAGGAAGCCACCAGCATCCTGGCTGGGTCAGCACTGGGGTGGCCAGCAGGGCTAGGGCAGGGATCGTTCCCCTGGACTGGGCACTGGAGTCAGTTTTGGGCCTCACTCTCAGAAGGACCTGGAGGGGCTGGAGAGTGGCCAGGGAAGGGCAACAGAGCTGGGGAAGGGTCTAGAGCACAAGTCTGGTGAGAAGCGGCTGAAGGACCTGGGATTGTTCAGCCTGGAAAAAAAAGGAGGCTCAGGGGAGACTTTCTGGCTCTCCACAACTCCCTGACAGGAGGTTGGAGTCAGGGGAGGTTGGGCTCTTCTCTCAAGGAATAAGCAACAGGACAAGAGGAACTGGCCTCAAGTTGCCCCAGGGGAGGTTTAGGTTGGCGCTGAGGAACAATTTGTTCCCCTCCAGGACTGCCCAGGCCTGGCCCAGGCTGCCCAGGGCAGGGCTGGAGTCCCCATGATACCTGGAGGGGTTTCCAAGGCGTGGAGCTGTGGTGCTGAGGGACAGGGTTCGTGGTGCCCTGGCAGGGATGGGGGAACGCTTGGACTCCATGATCTTGAAGGTCTCTTCCAACCAAAACGGCTCTGTGATTCTATGATCACAGGATTAAAGCAAACTTGCACACTCTTACAGTTAGTTCATACACTATTCAAGCAGAACAAAGTAAATTTGTGTTTTCTGAAATGTACAAACTGGCAATGAGAGACTTAAAAGAAACTTAAAATAAATCATTTATATATTATAAAAGTTTAAGAGCTACTTCAGCCCACGTGGCATTAATTCAGTAAGGGCTTGGGGAAAGTTATTATAAACAGTCTGTCCCAGAAACTTCTCTTTCTCCTCCTCAGCTAAGAACAAGTTTATGATGGTTGATATTAATACGAATTAATTCCCCATACTGCTGTGCACACATTCAGCCTTGGCTCCTAGTCAACAATGAATACCTCCAAGCTGAGATGAAAAACCATGTGATTATTATTATCTATTTTATTTCTACCTTTTCTAATGATTTATCAATGAAATACAAATAAAAGAAATGCAAGCAAGTCATCAGCATCTATACAGCCACCGATCCGAAAAGCAGTTAAGACAAAATATAAAATGGAATCATCTGTTTTCTAAAAAAACAAGATGTAAATGCACTTACTTTCTGGATGTAATGATAGGCATGTTGATGTTGGCACCTGTAGAAAGAAAAAATTATACACAGTTTCATCAATATAACAAATGTTTTCATGTGATTTTAAGCACTGAGCTCACCTGCAGCCTTCTACTTACCCACCTTGGCAATCCTCTGTGCCATTCTGGCAAGATCAGTGACGGCCAGAGAATGCACTAAGGAGCTACTGACAGACACAATTTAAGTCAAGAACCAAAGTTTTTTCTTGGTTTAATTTCACAGAGCTTTGTTATTTTAAATTCTTTTAAGCTTATACCTGTTCAGAGTAACCTTGCAGCTTCTCTTCCTAATGAAAGTAGGTCGTTTTGATAGAAATGGTTTATCAGAGGTAGGAAGCATTAGAATCCCAGTGACCTAAGGAGAGTTACAGCCCTTAAAGCCAAAACACTCCCATCTCAGCACTTGCAACGACGGAAAACTCCCCAAAAACCCACAGTGGCAGCCTGACAGAGAACCAGAAACATGGAACCACACCACCAAGCTACCTAAAGCTCATATATTGTTCTTTCAAGTCAAAAATCTCTCCTTTCGGCTGCTTTTCCAACCTCTACAGAAACGCCATTAAGAAGCAATCCAATGCTTTTTACTTCTATCAGGCAGCTAAATAGGAATCAGTTTTAAGTTTCCCCAGCTTTCCCAACCATCTCTGAATATATTCTTAGCGGGGGGAACTCTAAGAAGCCAAACTCACTTGCCCAGGACAATTAACAAAGTTATGAGATTGTCAGTTCAGTAAAGTGTAAAGCACCTCACTATTATTGACACACGGTCCCTGCTCCTGTATTTTTCCGGGGGATTTTGTTCAGAGACAAGATATGAGGAGGAGAGAGACTCTGGATCTGACCCAGGCAACAGAAGTCCAAACAGGCACAAGTTACCTTGCCACTTAGCGACCAGTGAAGGATCTGAAATGCTGTAAACCGGTCGGCTTCTTGACAGGATACCTTTTCCAAAATAGCCCTTCAAAGACAAGGAAAAAATCCTTATTGTATCAGCAGACAAAAGCAAACTGCTTTCCAAATGAAAAATGTTTACTACCAAAATCAGTTAAAAAAAAAGGATTAAAATTAAATTCTGCAGCATTTAAGCTTTGCCTAAAGCTTGTCACTTGGCTTCTGCGAACTAGCTCAATATTAAACACTTGCACCCAAAGATTTAACCAGTGGAGGGTTTGTTTTTAATTCTCAGTTCTAAATATTTGTCAGTTGGCATCTCCGAGCAGACTTTTGAAAGCAGATGCAGAAGAAAACCCTTGTATCTCATACAATGCATAGGAGAAAACAAAGAGGAGGAGGGTACTTGGACCATCTTGGATCCATACTTGGACCCAGGAGCTTATTTTACTCAGGAAGAAATCACTCTGCAGTTAAAAAATGATACAAACATTTATAAAACATTAACATCCCAACCCCCTGAGCTTTAAAACCAAGAAAATGCTTTTGCAAAGTTGCCTAAAATGCTGAAAGGAGAAATAAACATAACAAACATGAAGCCTTTGCAGCTGTTTTTTTGGCTCACAACGTCACTCCGCTCCAAAATTTATTTGCTGGGATGAGAACAGAATACTGTGCACATTTGATACAGAATAGATGTTTTGTACTGATTTCAGGAGACGAAAGCACTATGCAGAATTACTGGAGGCTTAAGGGGAAGAAAAGTATAAAGGTAGGCAGATTTTAACATGTACTATACTCTACCTACATCTAAAACTAAAAATACCGCACAAACAGGGTACAGCACCTTGTTATAAAGCTGTTCAATATCTTCAGGGTTCCTCACAATAACGTTGTTGTTCATGATTTCAGCCTGGCATACTCGGAAATCCTTCCCACCTACAGCCACGGGAAAGGGAGCGTCGTAGGACTCAAAAACTCTTCTTTTCCGTCTTGGGGGATGAAAAACTGCTTCGGCCATTTCCTAATGTTAATGTTTCCTCCTAAAAAGTGGAAACAAAATGCTTCATGTTCAGGAATTAAAAGTTCACTGTTTTTTACGCGTTTCAGCAATATTCCCTTCCCAATAATGCATCAGCAATAAAACCTACAGTATAATGGAAGTTTAATTCTGTAACTATTACGTTTTAAGTAGATAAGCAGCCATTTGCTAGTGTTATCTGCTAATCTCGGGCATTGCAGTATCCCCTGAAGACCAGGTAGAGATGGTTTTCCAGCAGAAGTTTATAAAGTCACAAAAACCGCTGAAAATCTTTCAAGAATAAAACAGACGAAGGAGTAGAGGCAGCAGAAACCACAGCACACAAGTGCCTCAACATAAACTGCTTTATTATGGGAATAAATTCTCCAGAGCGAGCAGTGGCTTGGCAGGTTTCTCTTCTTTAAACAGCGCACCCGTTTCAGGGTGATATCGGAGCGAGCAGGAGGCGCTGGGGACAGGGGACCTTCACCGTCTGGCAGACCCACCGAGGCGGGGGCTCCGCGCCACCGCCACACCGGCCCCGGGACGGCGACCAGCGCAGAGGGACACGAGCCCTGCTGACGTGACCACAAGAACGGATTTCACACAGAGCCGGGCCTGGCCCCGTCAGGATAAGCGA
>VWZK01019922.1:116440-131411 GCA_013396935.1 Baryphthengus martii | reverse complement strand
ACAACAGAAGTTAACTGAAGCTACACCAAATTCAAGGGTTTTTTTAAAAAAAAAAATCACTAAAGGTTTCAATGTGTGTAGATATGTCCCCCCCAGCTCTCACTTTTAAACTCCTTGGTGTTCACTTCCAATACAGCAGATTAACACAACATTGACCAAAATACACTCATGTGACATTGAGAGAAAAATGTGTAAAATCATATCTGCAAAAGAAAACTGACTCAATATTGCGTGTTCTATTTTTTGAAGAGGTAACCAGTGTAAAATTTTCAGACACAGTGATACAAAAAAATACATCAGTATTAATAATCCATTCAATTAAAGATTACAAACACCCAAAAAAAGCACACCGGTCTGCAGTAAACGGTACTGATAAGTTCTTTCAACAACTAATGCTTCAGCTGAAATAGCAATCCTATTTCAATAGCTATGCTCAGTACGGTCAAAATGCCCTCCATGAAGGGGGAGCTCTGAAAGGATCCCAATACAGTAGTGGAGGGCACTGAGCTTATGTAATGTGACACATTCCATTCATCTTCATAAAAGTTTCAAACTCATGAGATAGATACAAACTGATGTCTATTGTCATTTACTGGCAAACTGTAAGGTGTAAACACTTCACACAGCTCCCTCACAAACGTGAAGCGGGATGATAGGTTTGATGGCACTGATGGATGATCTCCTTATGGCCAGGGGAAGGAGACTCACGTCAGCACTGACACTGTGAGATCCATCAGTTTGTCTTTAAAACAAAGCAGATCACAGGATAGTACCAGAGCACAAACAGGTCACAGTGCTAAGACTTTCACTCCTCAGGAACAAAACCCACATAGTTTGATGACTGTTCACAAGGTGCCATCTATGTAGTTCACCAAAAAACCTGTCCTTCAATACATGATTACGCCTTATGTTTCCATATATGACTAACATATTCCATACACGATTAATCATATTATGTTACAGTTATGAACTGACGTCTGTATACGATCATGCTACAATAGGTAGACCTCTCCCAGTGCACACACGGAACAAAAAACACACTGTCACTGAAAGAATGGTTGCGCATAGCTTCCTATACACATCCATGTAAAACATACTTAAGCAGATCTTTAGTCCCTCACATCAGAAATACTTATGGATGAAAAACAGGAGGTTCCAGCTTAACTTGGGCAAGAGAAATAATGTTGCTAGGTAGGAAAAAGCTACTTCGGTAGCCAGCCAAATTATTGCCCTCATTAACTGTCAAAGCCATCTATCCACTCTTGTCAAAGCAAAGCCATCCAGGAATTTTCCCAGAGCTTGTTCAGTCTCAGGACAGACTTTCAGCATGATCTTTATAAATCTTTAGAAAAACACATGCAACACCTTTAGCTATCTGCATCAGCCTTCCCTTGGACCTCTGCACACTCAGACACAGCTTTCTTAATTATAGCCTAATAGCTTTCTTAATCATTCCAAGTTATAATGAATAGCATCACGGAATGGAAGTAGATGATAATATAATATGTGGCACACTGACAGAACTCAAAGCAACCGTTAAGGAAGGGTATAATTATCTATATTTCACAGATCTGTAAAATGAGGTGCAGAGGGGTAACATCTTTCCCTGGACACAGGGAAGCTGTGGCAGAGATAGAAGCAGTTGTGTAGCCTTTACTCCTAATACTATCCTACTGTGTTTTGAAATGTAGAGTAAATGAGACATTACCATAAAATATGCTGTAATCATGATTTTGATTAAACCCCAGATCATGTTAAAATACTGGATTAAGTTCAGTATTTTAAAAACAATTACATCCAGTTCAACAATAGAGGGAACAGGTTGAGCATTTTGTTTTATTGACTCTAATTAGAAATATATGCTTCATTTATCATAATACTCTCTATAGGAGATTAATGTGCACAAGAGATTTCAATCCGACAGGACTACATGAGCAGGTTGGGAATAAGTACTTTTCTTTAAATTAAAATCAGCATTTTAATAGGAGAGGGTAAAAATTGTCTATAGGAATGAGTAAATGATTGTTACATCAGTACACTTATAAGTTGATACGTGACTTTTAGATTCCTACTTTTAAATTCTTCTTAGTAAATATTTTCACCTGGCTGTTATATTTTCATCTTCCATCAGATATTTCCAGGCTACATGTTATAATGAAAATTCTGCTTTTCAAGGAAAACCTTACACAAGTCACTCAAATGTCTCCATTTGTTGAGTCAATAAGAAGACAGTTGTAATTCTCTGTTGGACCAATAGCTCTAGATTCAGTTACACATGAGAGATAAGTTGCTAATGCCTGTAAAACTTCTTTTTCAAACAGTATTCTATGATACTCTTAGAAATCAAACCTTTTACCACTCATGCAGTGAAAACGTATCTGTTCACTCTTGTAAAATATTCAGATATGTTTATGGCAAGTTTTTATTATGCAGCTAATTAAAAAGACTCTTTCTGTAGAACACATGCTCTGACCTGAAGCCTACCTTTGCAATTGTAATACTTTAGGCAATTATGTTATTATTTTCTAGGGTGTGCTCTGTAAAACCTTTTGAATATTTGTGCCAGATTAACTTAGCTGTTTGTCACAAATTGGAACTGACGTGTCATTTATGTTACAAAGGTAAGTGCTAAGGAAATACTTCATTCAGATAAAATATTTATTTTCCACTATTTTTTTTCATAAAGGGGAATGCTTCATTTGCTAATATCTGATCATTAATCAAGTTCCAGATAATAAAATGTTGTTGCAAACTTGTGTACATGCAACTTTCAAAGTATTTTCACAGTGAAGATAATTTATATTGCCAGTGCTGTTTTGATCTCATGATTTGGATAAGGAGCAACGTTAGTTTCTCAAACTTGTTAAAACAAAACAGCAGTGCCTTGTACTCAGCAAATAAAAAGAAAGCAAAATGTCTCCTTGAGAAACATTCTGAGGCCAACATAAGACTTGTTTCAAGAAGATATTAACGTGGTTCTAATGTTAAACATCACCTCATAGTAATAACAACTAGTCTATCTTTATAATATCACACCAGAGAAGTCTCAAAACACTTTATAAAGCTGAATTTACTTGGCCATATTTTACTGATGAAAAATCCAAGCTTCCCAGATTTAATGACATGGTATTACACTGTTAGATGGCAATATGATCTGGAAAGAATCCACACATCTTCAGATCCATTTTAGAGCTATATACACCATGTTAAATCAGCCCCATACTTGTCTTTTATATTAACTAACCCACATTCTTATACCGACTAAACAGAAAACAATGAAAAAAATACAGCAAACTTGCCAATAAAAGGAAATGAAACCAAAACCCAAACTCCAACAAGTTAAGGAATAGCCTCGTCTTATTCTATTCTGTTTAGCTAAGACCTTAATGTATTCTCTACATTATTTTTAAACCTGCAGATTCGTTGTATTTCTTATGAAGCCACAGCAATGAGGGCCAAAACACTTAAAACATCCGTAAAGACTAGTACCTGGAATAAAATACACAACACAAATACCAGGTATTAATCAGACTTCTGACACCACAGCAGGCTTGTTGAACAATAAGAATCAGAGTCATGCACAGAAGTTACTGTTTGTTTAAATGTTCTGTGGTCATTCTAGGCTCAGTATGAGATATAAATGCAGAGCAGGCACACTGTTTGCAGTCGCTGTGTTCCAAATAACTCACATTACCTCCTTTCAGCTTTTAAAAGGCACAATTTAGACAAGATTAGACTAGTACTTCATCTGAAATCTGGGCCAGTTCTGGCTGAAATTTTTAGTAGTCTTCAACAACGCGTTTTTAACTTACTCAGGTTACACCCATTTTATAAGCATGACTCAAATTTCCCTCAGAAGCGTCCCCATTCTCGCTCACGAAGAAAGTGTACTTGCTGCACATGTTCAAAAAGTGCAAATACCAGAGCAAAAGTATTTGCTGCCAGACTTATTTGACAGTTTGCCTATGCCTTAGCATTAAAAAAAACCCCTTGAGACATAAGAAATAAAAATTGTGGAAGCCTGGATTAAGACTACAATTTAAGTTGTTTGTGAGTGTGTGTTTTTATTAATTTTGTTGTTATTGTTATACATATACTGATCCATTGACACTTTTACTTTATTCATGATCAATTCCATGGCTATGTCTAGTCAATATGTAAACATATCAAGAGAATAATCCTAGTCCTTTAAGGGCACGCAGGCAAAAATGTACATCTTTATTCTCTTGCAGTTAATGCATAAGCAACGGGCCTGGGAGTAAAAAGTTCATGTCTCTGATACAGATCATCAGGCCTTAAATTTGGTTTTCTCAGGTGAGTGTCTCAGAAAATCAGTACTTAAAATATTTTCATGCTTTTGTTTCTTCTTATTGCCATTTACAACCATTTTGAACATTTCTTCCTGTATTACTCAGAGTAGCAAAAACCAAGGGAATACATCTTAACAGACATATTCTCTCTCTTCCACAGACAATTCTGTTTTTTTTCTGACTAAAATTGAACTATTATTTTCTGGACAGTTACACTGCGAGGGGCATCCCAACTGCTTTCAGTTTCTCTAATCAAGAATCTAATTGAAATACAATCAAACCCACTAAAATCTGAGTGGAGCGAAAAGAGCAATACAAGGAGCAAAGAATAATGAAGACAAAACGTAATGGTAGATATTTCCTGCACAGGAGAAGAAGTTGACTTTGAGGAAATATGTTCATGGGCCCTGATGTGATACCAGTTGAGAATCCACTTGACATGAACTTCAGCTGCATTCACCATACCGTGTGCTACAGAGATTTTGTTATTGTGAGACTTATTTTCCTAGTACGCTTTTGAACATGATACCCTAAATGTTCGAGTACACTGAAATTAATTGATAAAAAATGCTAAAGATAGACAGAAATTTTATGATGAAGGGCATTAAAAACGAGGTTGAGCTGCTTTAAATGCAGGTGTGCGTTTCCAGCTAGTCTAATCGATCCCATATAATACATGTAATTGCAACTTTATATCTTATTATTGTCTCCACAGGGGATTTGTGGATACAGGATGCTACCCATTACACATTTGGTATGATAACACACAAACATTAAATTATATATTTTTAAAGAACACAAACATGGAAACCTTAGTGGAAAATGGACAGCATTCTTTTTCATGGGAAATCTTATTTGTGGAAATGCAGCTCAAAGACTTGCTTTCCACAGAAGAGCACAGAGAAATGTCCAACTGCCTTTGATCACAAGAAAACCAACTAGTAGTAATTCCTGTTAAGAAGAAAAGTATAGCAGTCAGTGAAAGTAGGTGAAGGACTATATTAGGGAACTAAGCTGAGAAAGGTTTTAAAACTGAGTGTCTGCTGTGGCAAACAATTTAAAATGTCACACCAGAAAAAAAAAACAACAAAACCCAACTTCCACAATCCATTGGTTATTTTAAGCACCTTGCACTTAATTCAACAAAGAACAAGAGAGATGAGTAATTGTAAGAAATAGTTAAATTCCACCACCTTCAATAAGATTCAGGAAAAAACTGTGTATCTGTTTAGGTGCTCTGACATCTAATTGTGGAAGTTAGGTGTAAGTGATTTCAACAATCTTGTGCTTCTTCCTTAAGATCCAGGAACCTTATCTAAATCACAAAATAAATTTAACAATTTTGTTGCTCTCCACGTCTGTACCCTTTTACATAATTATTATTTTTCACAATAAATTTTTACTCACCCATTTATTCAAGTATTGTGACATCAATGCCGTGGAAATTAAGTGTATGAAATGCTGATAAGCACTATGTGTATTTTACTCTTTTGATAAATTGATGCTATGGAAGCCCTATGAAAACAGAAACTACAATGTGTTCATTATCATAGGCTTCAATATTTCACTAATAATATATGACTTGCTTTGGTATTGTAGGCTGCAGTTTAATATTTTCAAGAAAAGAAAATAATAATTTTCAAAGTCTACTCTATGATTATTGGCTCTGGTTATCATCTTTGCTTCAGATTATTTCGAATTTACAAAAAAAAATAAAATTCTAGTAATGTATTTTTAATATTCCAGTGAACTTTAACTACATATCTACTGATCCAGAGTGACAGATCACCTTTAGACAAAAATATTCCTCCTTGATTTATTATCTTCCATAGTGAAAATTATTTCATGATTAATTACTCTTGCCGCAGAAGAGTATCCAACTCCTTGTTGTCTTCTGTCCAGCTTCAGCTATCAAGAATTAGTTTTTTCCTAGCTCTACGTGACAGAACAAAAATTCCTGTCATGTTCCCCAAATAGATACCTAAAATATTGTGAACAAGTTAAAGTTTACTTTCTGTAGGAGGTGTCTTTCATTACATTAACTACTCCTCTAGTACTTTTTTCCTCAAGTCCTGTATATTTCAATATTCTTTGTAATCATGAGTATCAGGAATGATGTAGTATTACAGGAGCTATTCCTTTTGTATCAAATATATAACTAATCTATTTTCTTATTTCTAAAAAAAGTCTTCTTTCCTGGTCCCTATAGATGCCATTAACTTCTTGGACTATGGCACCGCATTAAGAACATGAGCACATCTGAATATTCAGCAACAAATCCCTTCTGGAGTTGTTTCTGGAGTTGTTTCTCATACGACAATTTTGTCCTACACTTTTTTTGTTCCTAGATACACAACACGACCCTTGAGCATTGAAATGGAACCTGTACATACTTTCACATCTGTTTATTTTTTTGTTTAAAACATATTTCATCAGTAATCTGCCACTCTGCAAATTTCACCAGTTTGAATGATTTACTCACTCCCACATGATCAACAATCATGCTAAAAGAGGTGTTAGGTATACGGCCACATGCTGCAGGGCCTCCTTCATGCACACCCAACTCACAAAATTGAAATACTTAATCATACGTTTTTACACTTTAATCTTTCATTTTAGATAGCTGACTAACAGCTTATAATATGTAGGAGCAAGCTAGTTTTCTTTTTCCTGGGCCCAAAATCATATTCAGACTTTATCTAATAGCCTGAACATTGCTGTGTGTATTTCTCCCTCCTGAACTCTTTCTCTCCTACATCATACATGAAACTAGTTTGTTATCTCTTTAAAAAGCAGGACAATAATTGAACTCTGTCATGTTTGGGCATACAGATTGTCTGAAAAAAAATCATGTAATGTTATTTTTATGAGAATAAAACAAGGAAAAAAAAAGTTTTCTATTTCCAGAAGACAATCCTAACACTAATGTAGCAACAGTGCTTAACTTTCAAAAATTTGATACAACATTAGTTATACATTCTTGCATACAAAGAATGTCCTTTCTCCTCCCTTTTGAGGCTTTGTGGACAATAGAGGTTGGCTGGTCAGAAGGTTATAGAATTCAGCAGAGGTCACCTGATACAAACTTTTATTTTCAAGGAAGAAGATAAAGGTCAGGTCAATGGTTCACATAGCAGATACAGCTTTTAGTCAAATAATGGTCCTCTTCCCAACTCAAGCCATGCACCGAAAACAACAATAAAAACAAAAGACTGCCAGCCTTATTGGTCCCAAGGGATGTCAATGTCTTCTAAGACCTTCTGATGTCAGACTACTGCTGACTGTAATGGCTATCATGAACATTTATATGCAGAGGTCTAAAAGTGAAAGGTCTGTCACAAATTCTTTGCATCTTATTTGAATATATTCAGGGCATAACTGTGACATTTCTGGCAAAGGCACTAGTTTAGGCTGAGAACAGCTTATAACCACCCATAAGCCACCATTTTTTTAGAAAAAGTCCATTACTTACACACTGGTTTTGATTTTCTACCACTACAAGCCCTTTAGTAGAGCTTGTCTTTTACAAAGAGTTCAGTGATCCAAATTTCAGGATTAGCTTTAATTACCATGGTTACAAATCATCTCTTGGGTCATTTCTTTGAGAATATCCATCCTCTTTTGGGTGCCTTCTTCAGTTAGTTACAGATAGACTCTTGTGAACTCGACAGATTTGAAAATAGTCGCAAGCCACAGAGAGTATTTTTCTTGCCTTTGGATTTTTTAATTTTTTTTTGCTAGGTTTGTCAGCCTCTATGCAGAGAACATCTGTGTTAGTGGAGTAACAGAAATTTCAAAAAAAATTACTATCACTTATGTTTCCTGAAGATAAAGCTATGCTTCACTAAGTCTGGAAAAATAGGTACTAAGATGGTAGCCTTGTACACCATGTAAAGAATAATTCAAAGATGCCTAAAATGGCACCTCATTTCTGAAGTCAGCCCAAGATTTTACACCAGTATAATTATTATCACTGAGTAGCTGGTGAGGACTTGGTTTGAAGTAGGGTTATTCGTTCAGCAGCCAAGCTGAGCTCAAAATAACTTCTAGCCTATCTGTATTTCCAGTATGACATGTGAAATGTATGCTGTGATATAATGTGTTTCCCTCTAGAAATGGTCAGAAGAACTAGACAGAAAGGTAAAGTTTAATGTCTGAATGAGGACCACTTCTTTTGATTTGTGATTAAAAAAAAAAAAAAAAGGAAAGATTTTAAGTGTCAATAAGTCAAAAGTAAACTACAGAGGAAATGTAGTTAAAGCTGCAGGATTAACTCACGCTTCAGAAAACAACAGTTCTCTAAATTCAACCAGCAATAGCCACAAGAAACAACTCTATATTCTGCAACGTTTATCAGGAAATTGTAAATGTTAAACAGGATCAGCATGAAACATAAATAGAATAGTAAGAAATTAACCTATAGAGAATAAAGAATAAAAATTCTTCAGGAAGGACCTTTTCCAACATGACAGAGCACAGGATATAAAAGGTGCTCTAAAAGAGAGAAGCAAAGTCATAATTCTAACAAGTACCCCAAGATTTTCTTTCACATTTATCAAGCAAGGGAAAATAAACCAAGTATAGAGTAGCACACAAGAGATCATTAACAAGATGATGAAGACAGACTTTAAGTTGCTATAGTAGATCTTTCCTTGTACAAAATTAATTTCGTTGACTCTGTTGCCAAGAGATGTTTGGGAAAGAGCCAAGAGACTTATGGCAATAAATCAACAGGAAATAAAATAAACACAAATTACAGATATTGTCAGAAATTTAGTATCTTGCTGTCTTGCTTTTCATAATACAAGCTAATTTCTCATAAATGTTCCAGCTATTTTTACAAAAGAGTATTTCTTTTAAAAATGGCATCGATCCTAAAGACAGCTGAGGGGACTTTAGTCAGAATAATCAGAAAGAGACAAATAAATCTTATCCCTGCTCAATATTTCTATAAAACAAAACAAAACAAAAAAACCAAAATGAAATGACCAAAAACCCAAACAACATAAAAAAAAAGGCAAAACAACAAATCACCATAAACTGTGTGATAATGGAAAGACTGCAATGTATAGTTCACTTCATGGCCAACTGACATACTATATCGAGTGCTAACAGAGAGCAAGCTGGGCTGACTGGTCGGTTATCAGAAGAAAGAAGTTTAGGAAAATCCAAGTACTACAAAGTGTGACAGTTAATGTCATCAGTACAGTTCGTATCCTCTGCAAAATTATTATACTGGGAGGTACAAATACCATTAAAGTCAGCTTTCAAATCAAATTTGAGAAGGCTTCTAGGGTACACGCAGTCATCAAAAAGTCATGGCACTTCACTGTGTAATGAGTACATATTCAGGAATGCAAGTAATTACATTCTGTCGTTTCTAAAGAGGCGTCCCTTTTGTTTCATCCTAAGAATTCATTCTTTCAGAGAAGCCACTGTGGTGCAGAAGTGCACACAATTTAGATTGCATGATATCATAGGAAAATGGGGCATTTTTAAAGGAAAGGGAGCATCTCTCTATATATCCAGCTTCTGAAAGATATTAACATCTTCTGATAAAATTACCGTATAAATACAAGATGTAAATTAGCATTATTATAATTGGCAACAAGTATTTCCCAATTTGAGGAGATTTCCTTTCTATACAGCAAACAGAAAGATCCAAGAACTAAACTGCTCATCATTCCATGTCAAGGAATGCACATGCAAGTAAGTAAAATGGATAATTTAAAGCAAAGGTAATATAGAAATCTCACTTTCCCCTTCCCCTCCCTCCTCTACTCATACATACACCACACAAGAGAGGTGAGGTGCTTAACAACATGATAAAATGATACTCCAATAGCAGCCACTTTAGGGAACTGACTTGCAGCTTCCAGTCAGTCTTTAGGCTGGCCTTATTGCTTAGGTTGTAGAGTCAGAAAGTTATTTAGCTGTACACATTATGTTCTGAGTGGGCTGAGTGCATGTAATTTATGACTGTTGCACTTTAATGCATATTTAATAAAGCTGCAGACATTTATACACCAAATCAACTGTGTCAATTTTGTTTGCTTTGGGAGGATGGAGATGTCCCATGGCAATGCTGACACTCCTAGTGAGAGATTTAAATTGTAAGACATTTCATTTGAGAGGAGAGCACTTTTAATATACTGTAGCTTGATACAGCAAAAAAATAATCAGCAAGGGTTGACTAACAGATACAGGGAATAGGAGAAATAGGATACGTCTTGTAAAGAGTCTCACCTTTTGCTTTCAGACAAAAAGAAGGAAATTAGATACTGGCTGGCTCAGAAAACCCCCAACCAACAACCAAAGCTGACAATTAAATTTCATTTTACCTCAGATTTCAAGGGGAGAAGGGGAAGGGATGGAAAACAGGGAAAGGAAGATAATCTTTCTAAATAAGCATTGTTTACAGAAGTTCTGAGCATCATTTTTTTTTTCTCCTGCAAGGACCACTACATAAATAAAAGTAACTTTTATTCTCTGTCATTGAGATCCACTGCAAAAGTAGACCCTGTCTCCCGATGGCCATTCTGTATTTAGATGCAGACGTAAATCGTTCCATGTTTTTAATGATATGAGCGGCATACCTTGCAATATCACTTGCAATTTTAATCTGATATATTTGTACCCATTATAAGGAAGATACATTTGCATTTATCTCTTCTTCTGCTTTTCAATCAGATTAATCAAAATGTTAGAGCAACAATATCATTTGACTTAGTTTATAAGGGCTTGCCTTTTAACTGCCTGTACACAGAAGACGTCTTTCACCCAGTAAAGAAACCCGGGCTGAAGCTGGCTGCTATTTGGTAGATCTGGACTGCAGTCCTTGTTCTGACAGTCCTTCATACAGATCTAACTCTACCTAGCCAAACCTCACTACTGCTAGTAAGTAGCCTGGTGATCTGCAGAGCTGATTTTAAGAGAGCATGCAAGGGGCACACTGCTGCAGCCATACAGCTAGCAGTAGCCGAAGCAGCAAACCTTTGACGGTATGAATATTGTTGCTGGATCAGGTTGTGTATCTGAATCTGAAGATATGTTTAGATAATTACTTCTTTTTTATAGTAGTTGTGAACTGCTCTGCTGGGTAACAAGCCAAGCAGTGACATATATATATGCATTGGATTTGACACTGAGTCTGAAATCTTAACTAACCAGTACAGCTGAGAGGTGTTAAAACCAGAAAATTCTTCTTAGACAAGAATGCACCGAGACATATGCAATATATATTCTGAAAAGATTGATGACAAAAAAATATGGTCCTAATTGAACATCTGCATTTTTTTTTTTTGGTAAAAAAAAAAAATCTAAGATACATAAACATTTAAATTGGAAACTTTTATTCTTTAAAGAACAGTAAGAAGAGAGACGTAGGGGACAAAAATCTGACTCTGGAAAATCAGTGGGAGCTTTGTCACCGATATCAACAGACCAGGATTTCACTTGGTGAGGGTACTTTGCTCCTTCATATCTGATTTTTGTTATTCTTTCTAAGTCCAACTAAACTCACTGCTTGTACTAATGGTGACATTTCACAATGTTCATACACACACAGCATGCATCACATTTATTACTCTCAAAACTTAGTGCTGTGGTAGAAAATTATTATTCCTCATGCTCAGTGCATAGAGACAGGGACCTTTGTCTCTCAGTCAGGGAACCAGGCCCCTCTTCAACTCCACTGTTCATAATGGGAGTCAAAGCTTGAAAGCAGATATAAGTGCTAATTAATCTGTCTGTGCAAACAGGTAAGTGTGGAATATCCTGGTTTTCTTGAATTTTATGTTATATCTCCATTCTTCTTACATTTTTATCTACTGATTTTCCAAACTTCTTTCTTGTCCTCCCTGTAAATATTTTTTTAAATGTGCAGAAATTTTGATTTGGATTTTTTTTTTAAAACGTGTTTTTTTAATCTAATTTCTACTTTTCCCCCACCACCAAATGCTAAGGCTTTCTATCATGACACAGAAAGTAATCAGATTAATACAAACTAAATAAGGACTACCAAAATTTACTTTGCATCTATGCAGTGTTTTCCAGTATGAGAAGCAAAAAATATGATTTAAAAGCATCACGTGGAATAAGATTTTTTAGAGACAGGTTATTTTTACTATAGCATCAGAGTACAGCACAGTATGCTATGGGCTGCCTATTCTTATGGCATGATTTATTCCTGCTCATCTGATGTCACCGACTCTATCTTCCCTGTGGATGATTACAGTACAAAATCATTTAAGGCTACAAAACCCTGCTAAATCAAGACTATTCGGTCCAGCAGCTCAAGGGTGCAAAAGATACACTGCATCAACTCTTTTCTATTCTACTGTATATATTTAAATTGGACCTTGGGATGACCATTTATTACACTGCATGTTATGGGTTCCCAAAAATAAATGACTTTTTGACACAAACTTCCAGGCTTTCTGAATCCAGCTTCCACACTGCTTGAGGCTAGAAATTTCATCTAAATATTATTGAATTCCAGCACAACATTAGCATGCAGAGATATTTACAATAACATAGCCATTACAACTCAATCAAAACCTGATTTCAGCCAGAATTATGCAGAATTAAATCTTGCAGGATTCAAATTATTAAAAATCAGAGACTCAATAAAGTGTAGTCTAGAAGTCCCATTTATCAAGGGAGCAGAAATGCCTCTCCAGTTATAGTGACTTTTTCATATATATATTCTGCACGAATTTGCATGCATTTTAAAAGATCTGAGCTTAATTCTCATAGAATTTGAGTAACTATACTATATTTATATGGCAATAGGAGCCTACTCAGAATCATTTCTTTATGTTTTCCTTTCTACATATCACTTTTTAAATATATTAGTTTGTGAGGGTTTTTTTTCTAGTTCTGACTGGGTAGAAAAATGCTAAGCCGAAATACAAGAAATGTATGTATGTTTGGTTCCAATCAAAGCTGAATCAACATACCGCTACAAGTAGCTGGAATTAACTCAAAGCAACAATTAACAAGGGCATTGCTATGCAGATAATGTACTGAAAGTAATCTCTCACGTTATAGTTGACCAGAGTGATTGTTTTCAAAATTCAGTATATTCATTTTGGCCTTTTTCCAACTCACCAAATACAAGCAGAAACAGAGCCCAGTTCTCAAAAATAAGGCACCTCTCACTCCATATACTCTACTTAGTCTTCTTTGCTTACCCCTTCCTGCCCAAATCCTTCAAACAAAACATCTCATAATTAATTTCAGGATTTTTTTTATCAACCTATTCAATGTGTAATGGAGGGAATCCTGGCACCTGTCTCACAGTGAATCCCCTCCGTCACTTGCTTCTCTTCAAATCACAGCACTAAGACCCAAATCCAGGCCTCCCAGGCTGACAGGCAAATCCAGAGTCTGGCTTGGCCCTTAGAGTATAAAGGTAAGAAGCAAAGGAATGGATCTTCAGCCAGTGACTTCAACACTTATTTGGCACCAACTGAATATTTAGTTACATAACAATAATACTGACTTAAAAACAGAAGTTATCAATCCCCCTGGGTTTACCCCTCTTCTAGAAATACCAATTGCATTTCTGAGTAAGTTTCAATTGGTTTTGTATTAAACAGATGTAATGAAAAAAAGTTATATACAGAAGCTAACTGCTCAGTCTGAACATTTCTTTCATTTGAGAGATTATTAAGAATTACCAAGGCCAGTTTTAATTCCTGTGTCGTGGCGCATTTTCACAGTAACAAAAATAGTCTGAATAACTAATACCTACATTATATATTGATGCCAAAAGAAAATATCCTGTGAATCTTCACAACAGTAATTACCCTTGATCATGGAGAATTTTCCTAGGGAATTAAAGAACTGAGTTGCCTTCTTTCTAACCCAAGCTACAGAGGATGAGGCCAGCTGATGCTAAAAGCTGCTGGCTAATGTAGCACCCATAAGCAGCATCCATCGCACTCCAGACAGGACAAGCATAATCATGGACACACCTTCCTGCTGCTCTCTCATCTAATCCCTGTCTTTTGTTCTGCATCAGACATTGTCAACACACATCGTCTCTCCAAGCTCAGTGGTTGGAACACAGATGTCAGCAGGTGTGCTGATTTTGTGGACCCGGTTTCTCCAGTTCTGTCATTGCACAACAGCTTCACCACACGCACTGCAACTACTGCGATTTACACTACATGAAAATTTGATCTCGAGTTCTCTGCTCTCATGACTAGAGAGGAAGGATTTGGCTCCAATTTGCCATATTCTAACTTTAATTTCATTCTTATTTAAGATTAGTTTCAAATTGACCAATAATTCTTTAAGTAAACAGCTCAAAATTAAAAGAAATAAGCTCAGTCAGCAGTAAGAACAATCCGACAGCTAAACCACCACTAAGAAAAGGTGTTAAAACACCATCTGTAGATATATTTAAACAGGGATTATGGGACATACTGAAGATTAGACGATCTAACATCCCTTCTAGATGTAATCTCTATGATTCTGTTGTTAGATTGGCTTACAACCGCAGTAAAGGCAGTCATACAAAGTCCAACAGTGAAGATTTTCTCAGATGAAAAGGAACAGTCATAAAGTAGTCATTTGATCTTTAACTTATGACCCAGAAGCCTAAAACTATGCATTCTTCACTTGGCTGTATTGCAAGCACCTTACTTTTTTTT
>VWZK01019922.1:0-116400 GCA_013396935.1 Baryphthengus martii | reverse complement strand
TTTTTTTTTTTTTTTTTTTTAAATTAACATAACATTTTGATGAACACTTAATTGGGAAAAGGTTACATAGCATTGACCAAATTTGACTTTGATTTAGGATACAGAACACCATTCAAGTTAATGGAAGCTACAGGAGCATATCTAAAGGCAGAATTTACCCCTACAAGATAATATAAAATTATATAGCAGAAGAAGGTGAAAAACTAAAATAAGGAATTAAGTAATTTAAAAGTAGAGGTTGCAATTTCTATCAGAATTTGAATGCCTACAATTGCAAATATATTATGCTCTTTGACATCCAAAGAAAAGTGATTATTTTCTACTTGGGAAGCATATTTTAGTGTCACTTACACTTTTATGCTATAACAAACTTCAGAAATGAGCCCTTCCTAAAAGAAAAGAAATTGTTTCTTTATACTGAAATACTAATTTTTTTCTGTTGCTATTTCACAGGATATTTCTGAAATAAAATAGTAAAATTACTGTACGGGAAGTCTGTGTGCATGTGAGTGCACGTGTATATGTGTCATGAAGAGGGAATTATTTTCTCAAGGAAATAAAAAAAGCGCTCTAAAATCTTTAAATCACATTTATGAAGGCTAATACTTTTAATAGCCTTACTATGGATGGGAAGGAATTTTCATTCACAAATGGATAGATGAATTAAGACATATACTCAGACATAATTGAATTTAATTGCAAGTATACAAAGAGATCTAATTCAGATATCCCTTATGCAAGTACCAAGTTAACAATAATGCATCAAGAAATCATCTCTAATATTTTTTGACCATTACATTTTTTTAACACAAAGGAAATTATCAAATGAAATCTTGAGATAGCATTTATTCATAAAGCAATATGCATTTTATTGCACCATCTTTCTCATCCAGTGTTCTGCCAAGTGTTTTAGAAACCAGTATCTTAGGCACACGTGGCCATTGGAAATGAATATTGCCAGAATTTAGCTTTAAAAATTGTAGGTGATTTTAGTGATAAAGGGAAAATGCAGCCACGAGGAAAGACGTTTCAACTTTCACTCTCAACACTAATGAACAAGAAGGAATCTTCCTTTAAGGCAGTCACCACTGATGGGCTGAATTGAGCTTGGCTTGATACCTGAAAGGCTGGCACATTTTTAATCCTTTAATACAGCTTGCAACACCATGGACTTCAAATGGAGGAAGAATGAAAACTGTATTAAACAAGAAATGAGCCCAGTCTTTTTTGATGGCTGAGGTGACAACCTTCCATCCAGGCATAAACGTGCTGAACCCCATACAAACCAGATGTTTTTTCTACTCATTTTGATGCATTTACAGGCGTTACTGAAACAATACTGAAGCGTGCAACTCTTCCTTAGATTTTATTTCCCATGTGCTCAAACAGTGTAAGAGAAGTAAAAACAGGGAGAGAACATGATTTTATGTATTTGCACAGCATCTATTACAGAAGTTTTTGAAGTTATCTAACACAAACTGGAGGTATAATTCTCATTTAAATTAATGGGAAACAGCTACCTAGAATCAGCCATAACAAATACATTATTGTCACAGCTTATGCTTGTCCATCTCAACTGAATTGCTTTCTGACACTAAAACAATTAAAAAATTGTTCTACAAAATTTGTAGTAAATAATTCAGAACAAAAAGATAAATGAAAGTTCTGTTAATAGATGAATGAAAATTCAGTTAAATAAATATACTAGCATGGGTAAATTAAAATAAGAATATTCTCTGCTAACAGTAGAATTGTTAGGAAAATTAATTTATTTCTTAATTTTCAAACATCGTATGCATTCTTTTCTACCCTACAGGAGCTCAAGTAATGTTCTTTTCTTTTTGTCAGGTTGCAAAGCCTTAGAATCAATTATCAATACCCATCCTGACTTTTACTACTTTTGCGAACTGTCAGTTCAGCAAGCTTCACTTACATCTAGCTTATTTTTGTGCGATTTAACCCAGGCCATTTCTAAATGTTACAAAAATTACTTTGTATGATATATTACTTATTTTAATCAAATACAATTTTTTCTAATTGTCACTGCTATGGCAAACTCGCAGGGGATGGTCTGACTTGTGTACATTTCTGACAGTGAAATCGGTAACAACAGCTGCTTTGTGCCAGCTAGCGCATGTACCGTACCTCTCAAGCCTTGTCATTCACATCTCCCCTAATTACCAAACATCTGCTTTCCATTTCCATTAACACTGCTCTACCAGCTTGTCTAGTTTAATACCAATGACTCTTGACCTCCCCCAAGGAAGACACTTTCTGTCAAAAATTCCCCCAAAAGAATGCAGCTCTGCACGCTAAATTTGTGCTTTAAAAAAACCACAACAAAACACACCAAAAAAAATTACAAAAAAAATCCCCAAACGCCGCAAAACCCTTCCCAAAGAAAAAGCCTCCTGCAATCAGATAAATAGACTAAAACTAATTTCAAACAAAAGTAAACACCCTCCTTGCAAATAATGCTTTGTGTCTCCAAGAAGCTAATATCTTTAAGCCCAGAAACATGAATATTCAAATGTAACCTACAAAGCAATGGGTTACATGGGAGGTTACACTAACAGTCTATAGGTTAGGGTGACTGTATATCTGGCAAATATAGAACTATTATCTGTAATGATATCTGTCTACTTAAATAGAGACCATAATGGAAGGTCCCACCTGCCTTTATTATTTTTTTAATTATAGGTTATTATAGTGGTGTTAATGTTCACTGGTTAATCCAGGATCCTAAAATTCAAAAGAATTATGACTCTATAACTTACAGCAATTCTTTTACTTTATTTCAGGTTGCGATCTCATAAAAATTTATTCCTATTTGGAAATCAGATGGTACTTAAAATATTTAATAGCTTCATTTTGTTTTCAAGTTACAGTACTCTATAAAAGCACAAGAATAATAAAAAAAAAGGGTAAAAATGAAGAAATGCCTTATTTTAAAGTGACTGTAGAATATAATCATTGTCCAAAAATCGCAGAGAAGTCTACATTTCCCTTAACCTTGATGACATTCTTACCCTGGACAATGATACTCAAGACAATGAAGAAAACCAAGCTGAGCTTCTCACATTTTCACAATCATGATCTAACTCATGTTCCTTCTTCCACTTCTAAGTTTTCTATACAGTTATTTCATTGACTGTGAGGCAAACAACCACAATATAACCAGTTATTTGTTCAACTCTATAATCCAGTAATGCAGTTCCTTAAAATGTTGGCAGTAGATTCATTGCCTTTTACAGTACAGCTAGTTTCCACTAGGGGATTGGACACTCTGGAGAGATTTGCCCCGTTGAAAACACAATTCTAGAATGTAATTCTCAAATCTGTCAGATAATAAATGTTCAAGTTTAACTTTATTGATGAATGGGAAAGATAAATTGTTGATGCCAGGGGAAGGAGACCCAAAAAGTAAAATCATTAGCAGGCAATAATACAGCATCTTGCTATTTTGAACCAGTAAGTATAAAAGGATTCATAGTACTTTGCTGCAGGAAATCTGCATTGGTATCAGCGGATCCCACCATGGATAATGAAACAAAAGAGAATTAAAGAGAGGAGTTTGGTTTGGGGGGGGTGGGAGCTGTGTCAATGTATTTTGGTTATTTTTTTGTTAATAAGAAAAGAAGATAAAATGCCAGAAAAAATGATGAAAACTGTGGGGTTTCAATGTATAGTATCTTCCTAATTGTCAGCCTCCCTGAAGAACCTATCATGGAAAAACAGTTTAACGTAAGGAGGAAAAATGATCTTTTAATCTCAACAATAAAAGCATTCTAGCCTTTGTATCTGCTGACTTACAAAAAGTGCTTTCTAGCAACAAAAGATGGAGCAGTAATTACATAAATCTCTTCATTCTTGATGAAGACACAATGGAGTATAAGGAAATCAATAGTGTTTCTGCTGTAATTCTTGTTTTTATTATGAGCTGAAAGCAAACTTGTTAAAATTGGATTCTACTTCTGTGTGTATGCCTGTGTGTATGCAAAAAACATAAGATCCAACAATACCAAAGCAAGAACATGCAGCTTTTAAAAGCTTGGAAATCATTTCCCCCCTATAATACTTATAAGACTTATGACGCTGTGAAATCTTACATTAAGAAATGAGTATTACAAGAACAATTTAGCATTTTACATATATCTTGAAAAATTGATAGCAACATGAAAAATACAGTTTTAGCGGTTGTTCTGCAGACAGCCAAAATGCCTAAAGGTTACCAACAAAATTGAAATCCATGTATTAAGTAAACTAAATGCACCCTGAAGTCAAATGTTTCCACCTTATTTTCAAAAAATTGGCTGTAATGATTTTATCCCACAACATACATTTATAATATATGCTGCTCAAGAATGAATAATACTGTTGATTTTGCAGAGAAAAGGTAGAAATTATTGCATTTAAAAATAATTAATAGATGGGTCTGCATACCTTTGAATTAAATTAAAAGAAAAATATTTCTTTTTTGTGGAGATGATTGCATTCATATCCTGTTTGGTGTGAAAAGTAGATTCCAAAAAGCTTTTAACTAATTTGTTCAATTTGTTTCAAAGCCAACATGAATAGGCTTGGTGCAAATTCAGATTCATTAAAACTTAATTAATATGCATCATTATGCAAATGAGGTTGCAGTTAATGAGTTCTTAAAAGAAGCTTTCTTTAATTAGTTCAGTTTTAATGGCATCATCATTTATCTGACTTGTTTTTAAAGCCACATGACATACAAAAAGTGACCATCCTCTACAATGTTGCAGTTTTCTGTTTCCTAATTGTGTTTCATCTTAATTCTTTAATGCTCAAAACTTTGAAAAAGTTAAACGTTTTGATGTTCAGTTCTACTGAATGTTATTTCAATTAAAAATACACTAGTTTGTTTAGACTAGAGATATGTCTCCCTTCTTTTTAGCTATTTTTGCCTCCTATTATCTAGGCACCGTTGTTTATCGGTATCCGTATAGAAAAGTGAAATACATAACTAGTAATTCTCGAACTTCGGGATGATTAGTGGAGTTGACAAGGTTATATCTATACTGACAACGCTATTGAAATACGAAAGTTCATTGAGAAGTGATAATACAAGGAGAATCAGGATAAATGTTGGTGTGAAACTAAACAGGTTAAGCAATTGCCTTGAGAACTGAAAAGACAAAAGCAATGTGGTTACAAACTTCCGTAGTTTCAAACCTGGAAGCTTCAGAAATACAGTCAATTTTGAAACATCTTTAAATCTACAAAATATTGTGCTGCATAATTATAATTATGTTTTGACAAGCTTTCTTTAGAATGTAAAGTTCTATGAGGGGAAAAAACGGTAACGCTTTTACAAAGGTATCGTTTGCAATACAGCAGAGAAAAATTCTTTGGAGTAGGAGACTCGCAAGATGTCTGAATGGGCTCGTCTGACCACCTGCCTACAGTGATCACATGCAGTCATAAGGCTTCTCTGCTTGCTTGTTTGAACCTCAAAAACCTTTACAAAGTAGGTTTCAGGCAGTAGAAAAACTGCTTGCAGTGACAGTAAACTCTTTGGAACAGGTTCTTTAAAGAAACAAAATTCAGTGGAATGCTGGCCTGAAACTAAGGATTTGAGTTACAATAGTGCGAACATTTGACGCTAATTCCAAAAAATACACACCTATGGTTTGCCAGTCAGGTTCTGACAGGAAATCATATTGGTTTTATCAATAAATAACAACCACCAACTAAAAATTCTGAATGCCCTTTGTGTTTTGTTTATTCACGTCTAAATAGGAATTAATTTATGTCAACACAAATGTCTCCAGCGAGCTCTGGGTTGGGCTGTGAGCATATCATGTTAAGGGAAAATGGAGTTCTACACAGCTATTCTTATCTGTTTAATGCTGCAGAGCCATGTGCATGAGCAGGAACAGTTTGCCTCACTACATACTTGAAGGATCAGACATGTAACAGATAATTCTTCTTTCTATCAACGTTATTTATTGACAGCTGATTTATAGAGGCACCTATGAGAGGGCAGTTACTTTTCTAATACCCTGTCAGTGGCGTCCTTTTTCCAGGCTGCTCCTCGCTCAGAAGCAGATGACTAGAGAAGCTGAAAAGATGGTGCAACTATAGGCAACTGATACCTAGGTCATTTGGTTTCAGTGCGTGCAGTACAAACCCCCATATTTTTAAGAAAGGTTTTAGTGTGCAAGGATAAACTTAGTGATATTGCATTATGCAGAAGAGGTCGTCTAGGAAAAGGCATGAAAGTGATTATAAAAGTTTGATAGAAGCCAGAGTAAAGGAAGCAGGGAGAATGTAAGATCTAAGCAGTGAGGAAGAGTTCACAGATAGAGGCAGATAAAACATTAACAATACAGGGGATATCTGAATATCACTAGCGAGCACTTGCAATATATTTGGAATTCACGTAGTTTAAATGACAACAGGGAACTGAGAAGCCATTACAATACAGGGCTGAAATTTCAGTCTTTTGAAGTTCTATCATGTTTTCCAAACACAGCAAAGGGAAATCAGTACATTAGCTCCAGCTTTCCATTACACTTGGACTTTTCTTGAAGAACAGCAGCTATATTTCAGCTGTGATGCTCAGACAGCTGGACAGACCCATCAGAAGAGTTCAACACAAATCTACTCTACCTTATATGAGAAGTCTACTCTGATCTTATCTCTGTCATTCATGCTTCATCTATATCTACCTTCACAGTGGTCAAGCGCTGAAAACAAATAGGAAATGCTCCACCAGCTGTCTTCAGCCATTTTAATGCCAACGAATCCTAGCCAATCATTTTGAAAGATAAATTGATGCAGAATACGACTTATAGATGTTTAGGTGCCTGGACAGCAATGTTTAGCTACTCAAATTGTGAGTTCATTCTACCCTCATGAGTGCTTTGCCTGGAAGTAACCTACCATAAGCTCCTCCATCTGAGAAGAAAACAGGCGTTAAAAGCTGTGAACTTTGTCAACTGGAAGAGCAGAGGATTCAACAAAAAGAGGATTGGTGGACAAAATCCAAGAATTTCCAGGTACCAATAGCTACACAGATCATCTGTATATTCCCACTACTGCAAACTTTTCTGTGTCTGCATTTTTAATAATCAATTGCCAAACACATAGCAAACATTTTGACAGGGCAAATTTCTCTTTTCTCTTTTATTTCTCTTCTCATATAAATATTACAACTAATTAACATCATTTCTATAAGAGGAATAGAGTTCCTTCGCCCACGAGTTGTTCTATCATTCGAAGCTTGGGTCAAATATCTAAAATGTCACACTATCATCATTCAATTGATGTTTTAATCCTCCTTAATACATGACAGAAATGAGCTGTCAATTACAAAAGGAATATTGACATTTTATTCCTGACATCACTTTCAATGGAAGGAATAGAACACCAATTAAACAACAATTATACACCAAGGTATGACATGTTATATTTTTGACATACAGTATAATAATAATATATATATATAATCTCTTGCTAATAGTAAGGAGAACAGAAATTTATTAAGAACAACAATTACCTCTCATCTTGATTCTTTATCTTTGTACACCTTAATACCCCAGAGGGAGTTATGGCTCAAAACCACACCACCAGCCTCTTAAATTAGCAATAGAGGAAAAATACTCAGGAAATATTAGAGGAGTCAGTGAGTGATTTCGGAACTTGGCTAAGGAGTGCTTCCAGAAGGATGGAAGTCTTTCACTAGGGACAGAGACTGAAGAAAAAAAGATATAAGCAGAGATTAAAATAAGATGAGTAATTTTAGAAAAGTTACTTCCACTTGTCAGTGTTTCCTGTTTGGTTATGACTTTTTTTAACTTTCAGCACCTCCCAATCTGAGCTCACACACTCAGGAAATGTTTCCTTAGATGCAAGGAAAATGCTGTACCAGCAAATCACATAATTCCAGGGGATTAATCTATGCTGGATTCCCAGCAGAGCACTGAGAAAGGAATCTGCCATTAGTACCAGCTGTGTATATACCACACAATCACTCTCTAGTGATTGCAGGGAAAAGGGAAGTATTGGTCGAACTCGGTTGTATCTTTCATTTTAGACACAACAAATGGTTATAATGTGTCAGGTCCTTCACAACCACCAATGCCAGCTCTTTGTGAGAAAGCTTCCTCATATTGGGCTTGAATGACAACCATTTTCTTGGGGAATAGCCTATGAGAAATGAGAAAATCTATCTATGAATCTAGGGTAGTTAGTATTGCTGCATCCTCCCCAGGTATCACCAATAAATATTAGCAGCTTTATTTCTGATTTCAAGATAAGAGGGATTTTAAAGGACGGCTTTCTATTTTAACAGAATAAAAAAACTTAGAATCCATTTTCCTTTGTCTTTATTATTTCACCATTGACTTTCACTAACATGAGAACTAGGTCTTATTTTTAAGCATTATATAAAGGCATTTCCTAAAAACTGAGATTCTTTAATGACAAGATTATTTTTTTTTTTAGCTGTAGGGAAAAATCCAATCTTAGACCCCACATATTGCATAGAAGGTCTCAGTAGGACATTTTTAGGAAGCCTGAGAATGTCTTGCAAAGTATATTCAGTAGGATACAGCCAACAGAGGAAGCCCTGTACTCAGATAACTACACTCCACACTGGATGCATTATATTTAAATTCAGCTGAAAGCTCTATTATCCTTCTGAAGGCAGAAGAAAACCTTAATCTGAACAAGAATCAGTCGCTAGACTATCATTAGTGTCTTTCAAGTACAGATAAGAGAGCTTAATTCTGATTTTATGCTCAAGGAAAGAAGAAATAACTTTAGTGTGAAATCATACAGCCTGAGTTACCGTGGTTCCAAATATTACCATCTACCAGCTGAGTTCTCGTAACCCATTACAGGTGTACTTGAAACTATCCCAATTGCAAAAGTCAAGGTTTTTTGTTGTGGTTTTTTTTGTTTGTTTGTTTTATAATATGCTACCCTGTGAGCAATCAATAACTCATTAACTGCAGTAACTCCTTAAATCCTCGAAACTCAGTGACACCACACACCCCCCACCCCCCTGCCCATTTCTCATTTTGTACTCCTCAGTAAATCAGGCTTCTTCATCTACATTAAAGCAAGAGGTAGTTGTCACTGGATCTTACCCTTAATTTGACATAATTTTCCTCTGGTGGAACTGACATATTTAGCAAACATCCTGAGATAACATCTCCATTACAAGTATCTACAGTCCTTTGCTATGGAATGGTTCTCTCTCGTGCTCAAAAAGGTCCTAATAGTGACACCCTTTCTCAGCCTAGATGCTCTTAGTGGATCGTTCTTAGCAAATACCTTTTCTTTGTTTGCCCCTAGGTATGGTATTTGTAGATTTTCTTTCTCTCAGAACTGACCTGGCAGGCTAGTCAACAAAAGCAAAAATATATTTTTATTTAGGAAGCACCCAAGAAAACTTTGTTTATCTAGTTGTAAAACACTGTAAGGGGTAAGCAGTAAATAGGAAAGAGAACATAAAACTGATGAGTGCTTACCCTCTATTCCCTATTGATGCTTCTACTTAGCCCTGCTTAGCATTTCAATCTATATAAAGTCAATGGGCCATATAACCTTCTTCTACATACACTAACCAATTAACATTATTCTTTAATAGGAAGAAGTTTAGGGAATTCTTTCTTCCAGTTTGATTCAAAGTAACGTTGTTACTAAACAACATGGGTGAAGACGATGCACTTGTTCAATTAAGATAACTGATATCTAAACTACTGAAAATATGCATTTATTTTTAGTAATAGAGTCATTTAAGTAATAGTTTCTTAATATTAAGTAAATGCTCAAGATTTCTATTACAACAGTTGCAGTAATATATTAAACTTCCAGGACTACTTAGGTAACCAATAATGTAAAGATTTAAAAAAGATAGAGCAAGGTATAGTAAAGTAAAAGGAATCTAGTCAGGTTAAAATAAAAAAAATTGCCTTGTTCGTCTGGGGTTTTTTTTTGGTTTTTTTGTATGGGCAATGAAAATAAATTTTTCAAATACACTTTTGTTCAGAGCATGTTTATAACTCCCCTGACTTGCAGTTGTTCAAGCACAAAAATAATGTCTGTTTGCTTGCAAACCCTTCAAAGGAAATAGATTGGATAGTTCTGGTGGTGAGGCTGTGTTTTGGGATTTGGAGTGAGGTTTTTTTTTTTGCTCCCAAGTGTCTAATGCTGGATTACTTTGAGGGAAACTTATCTTATTGAAGCCCAGATTCAGCAATTTTAGTCAGTACAATCTTTTCTATATTCTTTTCATCTTACTACTGTGGTAGTATGATGATTTGAAAATGTCTTTAATATCACACCAAACCAGGGCTCAATTTACATCATCTTTACTCTTTTCAATATCACTCCTTTAATTACGCTTTTTAAGACTTCATTGTGAAGGCTGCCAGTTACATCATCCTGAAGTAGGCCAGTGCCTCAAGAGCAAGAAAATGGCCCAGTGTCTCGCAGATCTCAAGCCACACCATCTGTTTACTAAGTAATTCTGGAACCTCATTCTTGTTTCGTACCAAAGAGACTCTTGCCTGCACCTGTCCTTCAGAAGCAAATACATATGCTTCTAAAGATTCTTCCCCAGGGTTCTTCCCACCTGTCTTTGCTTCTAAAATGGTAAATGTAGCAATACAAAATAGGTAAGATTTTCCTTTGCATGGGAAGGATGGCGTATAAAAAACGCTCTGGCCATCTTCTCATTGACTTCTTGTGTATAACTTGAGCAGCCACACCTCTCAGTTAGACACGGAGTGGAGAAATTACAATCATAATTTAGGCTTGGTGAGAGTTGATATACTGATAATGTAGGAAACTGATTCATCAATTTAATAACACAGCAGGGTAGCCCAGCATTACTAATTCTGACCACTACATGTGGAATAGGCAGATGAGATATTTTTTTTTGCAATTTAGTAAAGAGGAGAGCCCAGGATCAAATGGCAGCAAGGATATAATTTATTGGATTAGCAATGCTGCAGGTTACAAACCGTCAAACATTTCCTTGGAACACAGCATCAAAGACTCTAGATTTACATGGAGATGGTACTAATGAGAAAGCTACTTCAGATTTAATTCTGATTAGTTCGGTCTGATTGAAAATCTGAATGGGCAAAGTAATTTGAAAGTTACTGTGAGAAAACCAGAAACTATTAAAAGAATGGCATTCCCAGAAGAAGAATCCAGAAAATTAGAGAATTAGTGGCTAAAATCCAATGAAAATATGATCTAAATAAATTACTACAGAAAAGAAAACAACTAACTAAAAGACTATTAATTCAATACTTGGAATACCATCCTAAGGAGCTTTTTGCAAATCCAGCAATATTCAAAATTTTCATTAACAGCTTGGATGATACAATAAAGAACAAACCTGTAAATTCTGGGAGGAATGGCAAGAAGAAGCTTAGAATTAAAAACAACTTCAATAAATTAGAAGAATGGTCTGAAAACAGAAAGGGAAGAGTGTGAACCGCTTCATACAGGGATGAAAAAAAGAACATGCAGAAATCTACAGTGAGCAATAATTGGCTATGCTAGTACTTCATGCAGTGTTTAGGGGATTATAGTAGATCTCAGCCTGAGAATGAACCAATGCTGGTTCTGCAAGAAATGTCAAAGTCATCCCGGAATTATTAACAGGAGCATCTCAACAGGAAGAGAGATTTTTCTGCTCAACAAAGAATGGAGTGTCCTGAGCATGAACTGTGTCCACTATTTAACCAAGACATAGAGATTAAATCTGCAGAAGTATGAAAACCAGCAAGAAGTATAGAAAATGTCTGCTGTAAAAAAAAGTATGAAGGGGTTGAATATGTTTAAATTTGAAAAAAATTAAGAAGAAATATGACGAAAGCGTTCTGGTGTATAAAAAAAGTATATAAAGAGAGTGAATAAGACTGCTTTGTACCCACTGAGGACAAAAGCAACTTGCTAATTTGCAGAAAAAATAAAGGTTTATTAGATATCAAAAATTTTTCTATGTATAAGACTTTAAAAATGAACCAAGGTAACTAGAAAAAGCATTATCTTAAAGATTAAACAACTCTCAAGTATGTTTATATACACAGTTTAAGAGAAGACATGAACAGATGACGTTACCTAAAAAGGTAACTCTGAGTTGATCAAAGTATAAATTGCCCTCTACATTCCCTAAAAATATTTTTCTTTTAGAAATTATATTTCTTTAGGGTACTATTTCTTTTTTTTTTTTCCTCCCATTTGAAGGTTATGCTGATCATCTTAATGGTTCCGACGTTTGTTCTCCCTTCCACTTTAGAGTTTCCCATTTGCCCTTCTGCCTTCTCCTAGACAATTACTTCCTTTTTACATTTTTCACTGTTATTTCACTCTAGATGCAAAACACAGATGAAACATAACTGTATTGGAATCTTTTATAATCAGTGAGAAGAGAGATTTTTTAATTCAGAAAACACTAATCCATAGAATTTAAACAATGACGTTTCAGATAAGAAGACTAATGTGGACACAAGTTTTGTGATTTTTTACTACCAAACTGTTGAATGTCAATTCTGGAACTCCAGATGGTTTCTGAGCTTTCTCTTTATTTATGATTTTTTTTGTCAGAGACATCTCAATCACTGTTGTTCATTATTTACCTGCTATTCAGATTTTTCTTTATAATTTTGTATTCCTTTTCATATGGACAAGAGAGTGTTTATTTAATTTCTCTGGTAGCTAAAGTTACATGTCAGTAGTCTACTGAAACAAGAAAAGTCTGTTTCATTTTCCTTCACATGTTCTTAACACACCCTTTCAGCATACTGAATCATAAGAAAACTTCACAGCCTACAATTTCACTGCAAATATTTATGTTTGTTGATATTGCAAACTTGCCATCACCTGGTCTTATTAATAATGGGCAACCTGATAAAGTTGAGAAGGTCAAACAGTTTTGTTGTTACACACTCTTGATTCATTTTTAGGCCTAATAAGATGATATTTCAATTAATAATGTTTGGTTAATATTAAGTATTCACCATTTATATTGCACAGTGTAAAGATTTAAAAACAGTCCAACTACAATACAATTTCTCTGAACATAGACCAATGAATCTAGTAAAAAAATGCAAAGGATTTGGGTTTGGACATAGAGAGTAACTACTACACAGCCATGTACACGGCAGAATGGGAAGTTTCTTCCTCCCATTATAAATCCACAGTTTCAAATTTCTCTATCATAACACAAAAGCAAAAGGAAGATCAATGGAATTAAACAAAACCAAATTATAAACTGGTAACTGCTACTCCATGCCAGAAAAAAACACACCCAACTTTCCCCTTGAAAACAGGAGCTTGGCAGGATTAAAATAAGTTAATTATAAATGTACATGGATAGAAATATATTTAATATCAGATAAAATATTCAATATCCAATTAAAACCACCAGTGTTCTTCATCAGACTGCTGGATATGAATCAATTGGAAGGCCTTGTCTAAAGTGTAATGTTAGTATGTCTCAGATAAAGTGAGCCAATTAGCAGATTATGCACATTGGCAAAGACAAGCACATGACTAGTTTAGCATGTCCTGAAGGCAAAGTTCAACTTGGGCTTCCTGTTCTCCAAATACAAAATTTATGTTATTGTCTACACAAGGTCTAAAAAATTTTGAATTACACTGCTGTCCTGGAGTTCCTTATGACCTCGACTGCTGCAGCTGCTGCCAGCTAGAGAGAGGATATTGGACCAGAGAGGTTTAGAACTACTCAGCCTGGCTTCCTGGGTAACACATCTACAAGAGAGCTACTTAGCTGAAATTCAGGATTCGAGCCAGTCCCATCCAGCATAACCAATTTTTTCCAGAACTAACTGTGAGTGCTCAGACACAAACAGCAAATCACTCTTTTTGTTACTAGCCAAGTTTGAGATGTTCCTCTGAACCTTTACAGTTCTTGCACAAAATCTTTCCTGTTTTCTAAGGTGCATCAGTTTTGGGGGCCATCACTTCATGGATCGATTTTCTCCCTAAATCATATGGAAATACACAGTGTCAGAATCGCTTTTACTCAATGGCAACCATGGGTTAAGCCACATCATCCCACAGTAAAAGGAACTGGCCATATTTTCACTTGCAAGATTTTTCTGTGAATAAGATTTATTTTTAAAAGAAAGAGAGCATGTATGAGTCAAAAGGTTCCTTTACAAGGCTGCCATGGAGATAACATTTTTAAATAACCACAGCTACATCAAATGATAATTATCAAACCAAATAAACTATATGCCAAAATACTCTCAAAACTAAAAATAAGAGCCAGGTCTAAATTACTCTAATTTCTAAAGCTTTACAACATTTCGAAAGGTAAGTCACGTTCTGAGTGTATATTCTTTGTTTTTCATTCTTGAAGAGCAGTGAAGTGGTTTGCGAATCAGGCTTTTAAGACATTTGGCTGTAGCAAAATTGTAATAAAAAATGCATAATATGTACTTAAGAAGGAAAGTAACACCTCTGCCATAAATTGGCTCTTTGAAATATTTAAATTAAAAAGTCTAAAGCATACTATGCTTGCATAAAACAGAATTAAAGAGCATGTAACTTAGATACGTGGGTTTCCTCACAGGGATAAATTTAAAACTGGGATTGCTCAAGGAAAGGAAACTTTTTTCAAGACAATGTCAACATTGTTAGTGGGATTTTCTCCAATTCAGGTTTTCTTTTGTCGTTCTCTGAGACATGTTTCTTTCCATTGCAATTCATGGAAATTATCATTAACAATGAAAAAATTACTCATTTACTTACATTCCTCTTTTGAATAGTGGAGGAATTTCACTGAAAAAAAATGAAATAAAAAAGCCTTCTTTAATGAACAGCAAAGTATATCTCTATGGCTTAATGCCTTGCTCTGCTCTTCAAACACAAAACCTTGAAGTCCTTATACTCAGTTCCCACTCAGGCATAATTCCCACTCAAGTAAACTGGCATTTTGCCTGAATAAAATGAGTAACATGATAGGAATTCAGCCAATGAGACTGTATCAGTTTATTGCAATATTTCCCCACAGACCACAAGCAAAACTGTACTCTGGATGATAGAAGAAGGCTGCCCAGCACATATGCAGCTACTGGAATTCTGCCAGTCGGGCAATATCCATTGTATTTCTTCAGAATGGAGCAAGAAACATATTGTGAGAGGCAATCAAAGCAGAAGCCCAGGGCAGAGTAAGTTCTGCAAGCAAGGGCATATGTCTTTCCAAGTTACATTTTAATATATTTGGGGAAGACATTAAATTTAAAACAAGATGCAGAGAACAGACATATTACAAATTCATGAGACTGCACCTAACTTCCAGTTACCAAATCATTCCAATACTGAAATATGCTTTTTGTTGGCAATGAGAAAAGTTCTTTCACAATTTCTCTGTCTCACTTAAAGTACAAATGGACCGTTGATCAGCATCTAATAATATATAATGCAAATTGAGAATGCCCAGGAAACACTATTCCAAAGTGGAAAAAGACAAAGCAAAGTAAAAATAGCTGAAAGTAAGTACAATCCTTCCTTTTTATGCTTGTGTGCCTGTCTTCTATCTTAAGGAGTTTGTCTGTTCTATTTAATGACTTTTATGTAGCACCTCTTTTAGAGGTTTTTTTTTTTTGAATTTTCCAGTATTTGTCTTAGTTTAGCCCACTGGAACCTGTGGTTATTAGTCCATTACGAAGGAAAGTCCTGATCTAAAACAAAACCATCTCTATGGGCTACAAATACAACACAATTAACTCCAACCATTATTTTATTGCAAAAAAAATGCACAAACCCTGTCATTACGTATTGACTAACACTTCAGAGGAAAGAATGTTTTTCAGTAAATATATATATTTATTGAATTCGTTCTGCTTATCATGTTTATATATCACATACACAAAGGGAATTATTAATAGCTTTCTCTCTTCGTTCTCTGTATTTTCAGTGGATAATAAAAACTCTCTATTTATCCTCTACATCTTTTCTTGTTTAAAGTCACTTCACTGTGTCTATGAGTCTCAGAGTCTCTTGAAAAAAAGGGCAATATTTATTAACTATCCCACTAAATGTATAGATTATATAGTTTCTGTTAGTGACACGGTAGCAAGGAGAGTCAGCATTTCCCTACAAACCCTGCATTCAGGGGTTTATAACTACAGTGTAATATTTGCCACTTCCACTACAAAGTTTGAACTTGAGGAGAAATGTTGTTCTAAAAAGGTCTACTTTCAGCTGTACTTTCAACAACAAAAGGTGTTAACCTATTATTTGAGTATGAAATAAAAATTTTCATTAATGATTAATGACATTCATGGTATATCAGACTATTTCCTTTAATTTTCAGTTCAAACAAGATGGCTATATCCATATATAGCTTGACACTTCATACAATTACTCAGCATCTTTGAACACCAGTTCTACAAGGATTCTCATGGGAGCTGTGTGACAAACAAAAAAAAAATATATTTAACAACCAAAATAATGCATTTCAAGTTATGCAGAAGTGTTCCTTTTCCTAAATGGCTCTTTAAAAGAGGCTGCTGATTAAAAGCACTATGTTGTAATATTACAACTTATATGGTTGCTATAATGATAACTAGGTAAGTCTTAGCAGAACAGCAGGTATTGTCTCTTGGCTAAGTTGTTCATTTTTACTGTTCATTACTGTTCCACCTTGGCTTCGTCTCTCTCGCTACTGAATTCATCAGCCGCATTAAAGAGAGAAGTTGCCTATAAGAAGAAAGTCTGATTTTTGATACTGGTCATTGGTTCCAGGAGCATCCATAGCTGAGAATATCTATATCACAACAGTAATATCGGTCATTCTGTATTATCCAGGCACAAATGCAGATCTAACTCCTAATTCTTACTTTTTTATTCAAGCAGATCACAGTCCAAGGCAAGAATTTAAATGCAGTTGTTATAAAATGCACTGTATTCAAATAAAAGAACTCAGCCATACTTAGGAACTTGCACCTTTACACTATATTTTAACATTGAAAATAAAAACTGCAAAATGGAATCCATAAAATCACAGAGAAAAATACTTCCTGCATGTATCCCCAGTAACACAGCAGTCACCAAAGCTCTTAAAAATGCTGAAGTTGTAATATTTTTTCCTAGCTTAATTTTGGCTGAGGCTCACACATGTAAACTTCAGGTACCTCCTTGCATTCACACTCTTCTAAAATTTGCCCCATCTATGTTTAGCTTCTCCCTTCATCCAAGGCCAGAAGTGGGGCTATGCAGCTGCAAGCTACTAGTGCAGGATGCAAGTAGGTGGTCTGTGGTGTATCTATACCTGCCTACAGAGGCACATGTTCTTTCCAAATATATTAAATAGATTCTCATTCCTCAAAGAGCATGGTCCCAGGAAAGCTAGCCCGACCTTTGAGAAGAGATGTTGAGCAGTTCCTGGTTAGGAGGACTTCCTTTGGTTTTGATTGCCAGACTCAATTAGGAGTGCTCTTAGTGCATCGGAGCAGGGCAGTTTACAAAGGAAGCCAAACATACTGCTGCGAGAGGCAGTTTGGCTGCAGAATATGGTCAGAGAATGGGTTTTGCTGGAGCCCTGAGAAGAATCACAGTTTCAGCACAACATGTTTCGCCATTGCCTGTAACTACCAGTTCCCTGCCTCTGTTCATGATTTGTTTTCTTTCTCTGAAGGGGAGAAATTTCCTAAGAGGAAAATACCTCCCTCAGGGCAGTCTATGATCTCTCAGATTGTGAGTATAACTACATACGCATATAGAAAGAGATGTCTGCCTTAAAAAAAAAAACAGAGCCAAAAAACCTCAAAACTTAAGAGCACTTCAGCACAGCTGCCTTTCTGTCTCATCTCTTCTATTTTTTTTTATCATTCTGCTAACGTAGTACACAAAAACTCTGCTCAGCCAGCACAGAGACTGAGAAAATCAGAGTCCAGAAGGAATCTGGATAACTTGAAGTATGTTGTTTCTGTACCATAGTCTAACCTAGATCACCTTAGAGGCACCACTTCAGCAGCTTGAGGCTGTACTGTAATCTGCTAAACTGTCATCGTACCGGTATACTCCAGTGTTTCCCTCACTGGGCTCCTTCTGTCCTTGGCACCATCTGGCTTGCAAAGACATCCTCGGAAGTCCTCATTCTACAATGACTCCTGTGGAAAGACCTTCTTCTCAAAGAAATAGCAATTTTAGGAGCTCCTAAATTCATTCTAGATCTTTTCAGAGGACAGAGAAACATCAGAATCTTACCTTGAATGCTTTGTCCCCTGAGTGATTTAATGACATCTCTCAGACTTTGGTAATGTTTTTGTTTGATCCACAGTGGCTGTAATCAAATCATTAACTATTGCACCTCAGCTTATTTTAAAACAGAACTAATTCCTAGCCCTCAGAATCACTGAAGAACATTCAGGAATGTGAACTCTGCCTTTTCCAAAAAACAGAAGGCAAATAAAAAGAATTTCAAATGTATTGCTTTTGTAAGTCGTATGAATTTTGAGTCAAACTCCCAATTTTTACTAATGCTTGGACCTGGCAATACTATCTAGCCTATGAATTTTACAGTTATGGTGGCATCACAGTGCAGTTGAGATAAAAAGAGATTAGTACTCTCTCAGCTTTGCCAGTGTAACTGCACGTGTAGCTGCCCTCTAATTCCTCTCCTGCCAATATGATAGGGAGGAGGGCTTTTCAAACACAACAGGAAGGAATATATATAAAAAAAAAAGTATGCAATGGACTAAAGTAGTGGTAACTTCTATAGTGGGAGCTATAGCAAACAGATGGAAGAAAGGCAGAGGTGGTAATCTCTTCAGCCAGCTCAGCTGTGTTCAGCAGAAGATGTTGAAGACAACCAACTTGATTTCAGACATGGAATGTTTGGAAATTAAAAAGAATTATTTGAGTATCAGGCCAGGTAGCTCTATTATAGACAACCTCGTATATAAATATTGTCATAACATGAATGTAAAGATTTTATGTAGTTATTTTTACTTTTAGTTATTGCTATAATGCATCAGGAACTACTGTTGCAGTTACAGACATCTTCAGAAATATTTGTATGCTTTCAGCTGTCACAAATAATGCAAAGATTGTTCTAGAAGTTATATTCAATTTTTTTTTTTTCCAGACACTAAGCATAGTTAATATTAATTCAACATTAAATACAGATTTCACAATGGAATTCTCTGTTGTGAATAAAAAAGGAATTTGTAAACATGTACGTGAGCAAACCCGATCTTATAAATGTAAATTGCAAGCGAAAAATTTCACCCAAATTTTCAACCTATTGTCCTTCAGCACAGAGTCACACAGGGCAGCAAGAACAAGTATAGTCACGAGTCACCTAAAAATCTGATTTTTCTCAGTATATCTGGCCACTTCAGCATCCTTATGTGTGTGACTAACAAGTCCAGCTCTGATTTCAAGCACACGTGCAAAGGTCCAGAAAAGCCTTTCCATCATTTATGGAATTTTGCACAGGCATAACCATGTTCAGAATCACAGTTTTCTGTTAGAGAGATAAACATTGTCCTTTTGGAGCTTAAAGACAAGGAGAGAGGGAGGAAAATAAAAACAGAAATTAGTAATTCCATATTAAAAATTCAGCAAAAAATACTGCTTAAAAAAACTATAACTGTAAACGTAGACAGAATAAATTGATTTACTGTATTAACTTCCTTACTACTGAAAGATGTTTTCATCATGGAGTTTTATACAAAGCAGAAGCAGGCTGGCCTGCAGCTGCTTGCCGAGTCCTCTGGAAAACATATTTTCCATGGAATTTGCCACCTTGAACTACTTTATTCAAAAAAAATCCAAAGGATTTGTGAAATTGGGGCTTTCAGAATATTTTTTGCCAAAAGTCTTAATGTATACCATTAAAGCTGCCAAGTTGTACATAGCATGCAGAGACTCTTGCTGGAGTTTATAGAATCTGACATAAGAATGCTAAAGAAAACAGAGCACATATATGGAGGGTGACAGCTGATTATTTATTTTTACATATTTTTGAAGTATCAATAAATCCATCTGAAACTTCACGGTCTTGAGATGTTGTAAGAGCAGCAAACCACAAATTATAATTTAGTTTCATTTGTTTTCTACACAGTTTCCTCCCAGCCCTCCAAGAATTTTAAAGCGAATATGTACCCAAAATGAACTTTTAATAATCAATCATATTTCCACTTTCTGGAAGGCCGAGGAAGGCGTTATCAAAAGAAAACCGTAAATACTCACTTTGCCAAACACCTAGAACTATTTAAACCTTAATACTAGCTGAATATTTCAGCAGGATAATGTGTTTAATTACCACAGAACTTCTATGCCTGCAGTTTGCTTCTCAGGATGCAAATCCTGCCTCAATCCACAGCCTGTGACATGCATGAAGCACCAAGTTCAGAGACCGCCTATAGCCACAATTTGACGTGAGGCTGGTGATTTAAGGTAAGACATCATAGAAGGCTAGTTATAAAATCTTGCTAAATTTTAGTCATTTGGGTTGAAATATTCTTTATTTGCCATCTGCTTCACATAGGCAGGGCAGGGGCTGTCTTTGGTCACTGCTGCATCTTATGGTAACACTGGAAATTCTTCTACATTTGGTCACTTCCTAAGGCTTTAAACCAACTACATTTTGTACATGCTCAGCAAGGACCTCTTTAGAGTTCACCAGCTCCCTAAATATTTGATCACAGAACCTCTAAAGACCATTTCAACCTTGGGGAGAAGTCTGTCTTTATAAATGACTGGAAAAATCAATTATGAGCACAAAGGACACTGATGGAGACTTGTCTCTCCCATTTTGTACTCTAGCCTGATCCCTGGCATCCACATCAGTTATTTCTGAGGACTGGCTCAAAAAGTTTCCATAGTCAGGACCACTAGTGCAAAGGAAGAGAAAAGGCTGCTGCTGAGATCAGTCCTTCCCCACAGTGCTCTCCACTCCAGCAGCAGCAACCATGACTGTCTCCAGTTCCCCTCACAGCTGTAGCTCTCACTGAGACTCCTCCTGAGACAATAATAATAATAATAATATAAACCCAGCTAGTTCCTTATCCCTTTAAGTTTTGCCTACAGAACTGAAAAGCTTTGAATGGGCTCTGAACACAAAGCTGGCTCCAGGTCTCTCCCTCCTGTGTTCTCAATGGACTGTATGCCTTGCAGCCTGCAGGACAATTCAAATACAGTCGATTCAAATACAGATTGAGCAAGTGCTAGAAGAGCAAGAAAGAGTCTATGAAATAATCCAGCATTGGATAAAAATTGAGTCTGGAGGCTGCTCAGGAGAAAGAAGGATGCAGGCAGTTAAGTTCAAAGAAAATAAGGCCTAGGTTCTTTCCCTGAGACATTCTGAAGCCATTCCTCATCTCCCAGTCATAACTCGTGCTTGGAACACCCAAGAGGAACTAGGAGATGAATTTCCACGACAAGAATGTTCTGCAGATCCCAGGATGCAGCTGAAACTACTTTAGCCAAGTCCTATGCTCTGTACAGGCAGAGGGTCTGGACATAGGCAAAGAACTTAATTTCATTTAAGAAACGCCTCTCCTGCTATTTCCAATACCATCAAATTGGTGCTTTAAGCATCTCAACAGAAAACAGAAATGTAAAATCTGCTGCCTGAATTCACCAGAGACCTTTCCAATCACCTTAGCTTCCCTCAGTGCATTGGGTCCTCAGTTCTCAAATATCAAAATGACTCCCATCTGCATGGCTCAGTGCCCATCTTCAACTGGGATCCACAAGTAATGTACATCCTGCAGAAATCTTCTAATAGGCTTGACCGAGAACGTTAGCCAGGCAATGTAAGGATATAGTTTGTGATAATCTTTTACCCACTTTTTAAGTGGAGAGTACAACCATCACGTCTATAGTATATTGTAGTGTAGCTCATCTCAGAGCACAAAAGTGCATGAAAAAAATAAATATATTGAAAAGAAAAGCTGTATTAATTAGTGACATGCTAGAAGGAAAAGATTTGCTCTTCCTTATTAAAAAGTTGCTATATATCATATACCCTTAGAGCCTGGCATTTAAATATAGCTGTTTTCTTTCTTTCCAATAACATCTCGGCCACAGTTACTTAATAAATTATAAATCACGATGTAGTTTCTATGTAAATGCATTTTTGTGTTCAAGCACAATATTAATGTTTGTGCATGCAAATGAACAAAGGATATGTTCAGAAAGGTCATGGTTCAAATCATTGCAAACTTTAAAATGCTTTACTGTGTTAATGGTTGAATACGACACTACTCTCTTCCTTTTTTCCCCTCCCTTAACAATTAATAGTGTTTTAAATGCACCTGTTGCTAATACCTAATTTCTATTTAGTGCAGCTTCAAGGAAAATATGGTCACGTGTCAGTGTATAGTTCCTGCTTGATGTTGCATATAATTCTTATAATATTCTGAATGGCATGTGCTAATTATTTAGCACAATAGCTCATCTTATGGAGCTGTAAGGCTGTAAAAGAAGGGTGGTAATTACTTAGGATGGAAATGTCTATTTTTTTGTAAAATCCAAAGTGTGGGAGGAAAAAAAAAAAGTTACATAAAATAAAATGGGAGAACAGCCTAGGAGCATCAGAAGGGTTAATATTTTAAAGTTTTTTTGTCTGTAAGGCTAGATCTGAAGCTTACAATGCAGATAGTAACTGCTGCACATTTCCATGCGCTGTACTAAATGGCCAGTTTCTGTTGTTCCATCACTTCCCACACAGCCAACAGAGCAATAGTTCTTAACCTAGCTCTCCCTTAAAACTTTATTGTAAGAGCTCACCTATGCACTTTATGCAGAGGAGATGTGTCTCTGACAGATACTTAAAGAAGTTTCAAAAATCCAAGCAGTTTAAACTTACATAGAAGTGAAGAAACCACAAAATGAAAGCAACTAAGACAAGAGCTTCACAGAATATACATATACTTCTGTGTTTATGTCAGCTCTAGGTTTTAAAAAAAAAACCACAAATTTGTATGTGGAATAAATGGAAATAATTAAATGGACCAACTACTTAGACTTTAGAAAAAGATCTCTTGGAGTCCTGAGTATCACAACTGCTTCAGGCTGAAAGGAACAAGGAAATACTCAAAACGTCATTCAGGCAAAGAGGAGATCATAACTTGAAGGACTAATCTAGAGACTGAGACAAATTGCATGGAATGTGTACAATTCGTGGGTCCAACCCAGTCCATGACTATTGGTCCTACTGCTTTTATTTACAAAAACTTGTCAGAAAGTTCACAGCAAGTGGCTGGATGTGTCAGTAGAATCAAGATAGATTACAAAAAATATATATGCAATACAAAAATAGACATAAAAAAAACCAAAACAGCACAAAGAAGAACACACAGAAAGGAAATATTCTCAGATTATGCTCTAAAAACTCATTAATTGTGTGGAGAGAATAACGAATAAAATCACATGAATACTCATTTAAATCCACATATAAACACTCTACAGACCTCTTCTCACAGTAGTCATGCAATCAAGATTTAGTAGCTCAAATATTCAGGGACAGTGAAAGTTCAGTGTCTATGTTCTACAATTCACTGATACACAATTTTAAAACTGCTCTTTCCAAAATCGTTGCAGCAGAAAGCAGATTAAAAGACTTCCACTTATCCAGTTGAAGTACAAACACGGCCATGAAAATCACATCACCAGTCACAACTAAGCTATATAGTTTACATTACTCTGCATTAGGGATTAGTTGCCAGTTTCAAGTTAAAAGAAAATGGTGGGGAGGTCTGCTCCAGAAAAGCTGTTTTCATTAATTTCTGAGAATGGAATAAATGTTGAGAAAATTGCAATTTGCTTGTGAATATTTGTATAAAAGAACTGATTAAGTCCACTCAATAGATTATACTGTAGGTTGTAATGACAGGCCTTAGATGACATTTTAAATATAGATGCAGCCCACAGAGAGGCCAAAAAGCCAATACTTAAATTGAAAAAGGATAAACTAATATTACCTTAAACTGCTCTAGATCATCTTTGAGGCAGGTTTCAACACAGAAAGATCGAGTTTAAGCTGAAATCTTACGGGACATTTGTGAATAGCTGATACAGAGTTCACAACTAACTATGCTGAGCATTTATCTTCAGTGGGCTTCCTGCTTCCACCGAAGATGTGAACATTAAACTGCCACTGACTTCTAACAGAACCAAATCAAATACTATAATTACACACTTTGTGCTATCTGTACGGTACTGTATTATTATCTATAATTGATTATTCAACTCAGTAGCTATTGTTCTTTAAAATGCTTTTGACACATTGTAGAAAAAGTACTATATAAAACAAAGTTGATGAACACAGAGATTTCGGACATTCTACCATATGCAACAATGAAACTTCTGCAAAGCAGCCTAGTTCCACTTACGCAAAGTCACATCCAAATTTTTGGAGTCTGTGTTTGACACTGATAGCCTTTAGCTAAGAAACAGACCTCACTATTCTGGATACTGTGCAAATGCAGTAAGAGAAAAACCCTACTCCTAAAAACTTTTCTACACAGTGAAGAAAAATGTTTAGTGTGGGGGAAGACAAACAGAGTAAGTACAGAGCAGCAAGTTACCTACCAAAGAGGTACAGCAACTGAACTTATAAAAACACAGCCTAGCTCAAGTTCCTGGAATCCCCATCTCAAGCCAGAGCTAAACAGTCATTTCAATGAAGTGTGAATCCACAGAGTCACAAACTGGAAGGTCTGACTTTTCTTGTCTGCCTGCTTCTGATTCCCCTCTGGGGGCAACCAATTTGCTGTCATGTGGTCATATAGTGGATAGGACCAAATGACAGATATTGTTGAAAACTAATGATTATTTTTTTAACTGGGCTAGCTTTCTTTTTTTTTTCCTCAGTCCTTAAAATATACAAATAGGAAATTTTCACGGTCTCTCTAAAATAAAATAAAATAAAAAAATCTTTAAATATCCAGTAGCAAAGCTCTCATTATATTCTCAAAACAGGAAAACACTGTCATCTGTCCCCTTAGATTCCTATATATTGACCTGTTTTGCTAAGCAAAGAAATTTGCTTTTATATTTCTTTTTTTTTTTTATATGCCAGTAAGATAAATAAGGGTTGGGTTTTTAAGCCATCTAAAACTCGTAGGCTTAGTTCCAAGTAGCCTCAGTATTTCCAAGGTTGCCAAAGTAATGTCTACATTATTTTCAGATTAAGAAAAGAACCCTGAGAAAAAAATTATTGTTGGAGTATAACAAGTTTCCTAATCACAAAAATATTTATTTTTGTGTCTTCAGAACACATACTATTGCTTCCCATAATTAACAAATGAGATTAAATGTTAACCAGTTTAAATCTGTCAAAATATTTTAATAAGGGGGGCAGATGTTCTGTTTTGTTAAGTATCACTATTTACTTTATGAGGTAATAATAACCTTACCTTTCCTCCGCAATAGTTAATAGTAAATGGTTAGAGCTTGCCAAAGAGCAAATAAATCATTACACTAAATACAGGTTGTCAGGCTAGTTTAGTACCTTGTACACTCCATTTTGCTTAGATAAATGGCTTAGAATGGGATTTACTGTCTATGCTATTTTCTAGAAAGATTCTGGCTTTCCTATTTTGTGTAGTTTCATATCAGATGTTAAGAAAGATACTGTATCAATAGGTAGATTTTACACAGACAGGCTTACTTGCTTGGGTTGACTTCGTAAATGTACAAGTGCGAGACAAGCTGCAGACCTCCCATGAATGTCACTACAGAGAGTACGTTTGAAGAAAGACTGTGGCTTTGGTAAATAAAAGTACAAAACTCAAGCGATTTAACCATATTAATACCTTTCATATTCACTCTCCATCAGATCTGCAATTGCCCAGCTCCAATACAATACGCAGTCAAGTTTTAAAACTATTGCTGAATACCGTAAGTGTACATTAGATGTCACGCTTTTCTGAATATCTGAGGCATTTTCAGGGCTAAGCACAAGTGGATCTGGCCCATACGAGACCCTCACTTCTGAAGAAGGCACCTGTTGGGCTTTTACACAATTAAAGACCCATTAAAATCTATTTGTCAGCTAAGATCTTATTTGTTCTTGCAATTTTATACATCACAGCTGCTTCTTGCACAAACCAACATATTTGAAATTTTGTACAAAAGCTTATTTGCACAGAAGTATATTTATTCAAGATTCACTGCTTCATTTTTTCCCCACTCTAAAAGTCCTGTCATCCAACTACAGAAAAGCAATGATTTGGAAAATCATACAAGGCTAACAGCTAATAATGGTTGAAGGAAAGAGATCACAAGTTCCATTGGCTGACATTTGTGTAAACTATTTGCAGAACACTTGAGAAAAGCAACTCTGGTCATGGAAAGAAGGATGAGGTTGTGAGTGATCTGTGAACAAGGAAAAGGTCCAATAAATTGGCTCACTTATTCACACTGAATAATTCAAACAGCTTGACTCAACACTAGACATACTCCTTACTCCTTTTAAAGGATTAAAATATTCATGGTTTCTTCTGTCAAATGCCATTATCGCTCTGTAATGCAGGAGCAATGGTTATCTTCCCATGGGCTGTGGGAGACTTGGATGTGGGTCATCATCTCCAGTTGTGGAAGCTGCCCGGCAAACACTGCTTCTACCCATGATCTCAGACTCACAGCCGTCTCCCCCACATCACACTAGTCCTAGCAAGCAAGTACAAACACTATCTCCATCTTTACAGATCATGTTCTAGTGCCACATAGGCACTGCCGTGCTGCCCAAGAGCACTGTGTAGTGAAAGCGCAGAGAAGAGATCTCCTCTCTATCACAGTTGTGACAAGGTCACCTTAGACAATATCCTTACCTCAAAAGAAGAAGAAATTCTATTCACCACCTCAAGAATGAGTCTCCCTTTGCCCCCTTCCACAGCCAGGTACACAAAACTGAACAGGAGCAAATGAAGACAAGGAAGGGGGGTGCCAAATCTTACTTTTTTAATGTCAGAGAAACTCACCACAACAGGTTATACAGAAGCCACTAACTTCCTTAAAGTGGTCATTAGCATCTCTCCCCAAAATAAAATTGTAGGGGACAAAGAGCTACTATTCAGCACACTCCCAGACATCAGCTCCCAAAGATACTTAGAAGACAACGTTTCTCTGTGTCAATCTTCCCGTCTACTTCAATTCGTCTTTTGCAAGACGGACACAATTTACAAATTCTCTGTGAATTTGGTAAATTCCTCTTTAAGACAATCCAACCTGTTCAGTTTTTCAGCTGATTTTTTTTCCCCCGTTTTCTTTTAAAGACATCTTAATTAGTCTAATCCTGACTGGTCTCTTTCCAATGTTCCTGTTGGCACAGTAGGATTTCAATTAACATTCTGCTTTAGCGCTGCAAATGCCCTTGCTCAGAATTTTTTTTTTTAAATGTGCTATTTTGGATGCCATCTCCCTTCTCTTTTCTTCCTCAAAAATTGTTGAGCTTCTAAAAGGTTTTGGAAGCAGAGGTTGTTCTGCCAATTTGTGCTTTCTGAGCTTATCAAGAGATACGGCATCATTAATTTTATTATTTTTTTAATTTTTTTTTTTGCACTTGAGGTCTATATTCCTTGTCTGCCCTCACCACATCACTCATCCCCCTTTCAGTCCCTCCTGGTTTCACAACAGCAAGTTCATGCTGCTTGTCCTCAGCTTCAAGGCTCTTCAAAACTCCACCCTCCTTTATTTGTCTGTTCTTGTCTCTAATTGCATTTCTCTTTCTCTCTTTCACACGCACATACACAGACACACACACACTTTCTTCTAATCCACCAACAATAACAATCTTCTCTGCTGTTTGTCAGCTTCTCTCGCACAGCTCCACCCTGCCCCTCACACATGGAGTGCCCTCTCTGAACCGAGCTGTCAGGCGATTGTCCTCGCTTCTTTGAAATCTATCCTTAAAAATCCACCGCTGCTGCAACGCCTAAAAGAAATCAGCTAATTAATGATGGTTATGTTGAGGGGCAGATGGAATAGCTGACATTTACTTTATAATAATAATTAAAAAAAACTAAACCCCCTTTTGTGTGAGTGTAAGTATCTTAATTTATGCTAGACTGCTCTTCCGAAGGGACAGCAATAGCGAAGGAGCAGCGACTACATCCTGCAGGCTGTGCACATCATCCCTGACTGATTTTAGACCATGGGAAACTCTTTTTTCCTACTCTTCACCTGTTTTGCACATTTAAACTACAATCTCTGCAGGATAGCATCTGTGGATATGTCTACTCTGTACACTATGTCCTAACTGATAACCTTTAAGTGAAATCAGATAGTCACAGCAGCATGGAGCGAATCTATTCAGAAAGTATTCTGTATTATGCAATATGTGTCCACAGTAATTAACACAACAACAAAATTATTTTAACTGAATTATCCTGGAAGTGCATAGCATAAACAAAAATAACAATACTGAGCTAAGTACCTTGTTATTACTGCAATGGTAAGTAATAAAAATATAATATAACTGCACTTGTGCTTAATGTGCAAAAAAACAGGTTCTAACACATGGGCTTGACTTCAAAGACACTGCTACAGAGAAGTACCCACTTATGTCCAATGTATTCATAGCTTCTCGCAGACAAACAAAATCCTACTGTGGATCTCAATCTGTAAATTTCAGTTCCAATCCAGACTTCTGTAACATCCTGTTACTTTAGTACAACTGGAAACCTCATCTATTGGGCTAGGAAGCAGAGAGACACATCTGTTGCTAACCTCTCCTTTGCATTGCTCTTGGCTACAGAAATTGGCACACCTTAACCACATGAGCCCGATAAACCAATTGGACCTTTCTGTGCTTACTCATCTTCTCTGGAAATCTATTGAGGTTCTTGGTACATCGGTTTTCAGTCACTAAAAAGAGTGTAAATTACCTACTGGCTGACAAATTTGTTGCAAAACTTAAATACTTACAGAACGACAGATGAAGAATACTGGTAAACCAGGATTGTTGCCACAGTAGAACCACTTCAAACCGGAGCATTTAATCCAGATAGTAATCTGCAGCAGGTTGTTCAAAGAGTTCAGCTGTTGCAAAAGATGCAGCTAAGTAGAAAGTGACTAATGAGAAAAGGTTAATTTCCTCTCCTTTTATAGTGGCTGAATAGAACTTACACTTTGTTACTTCTTAGTATATTCTTCTGCTTCCAAAACTTGCTAGATAACTTGAAAATTAACAACAGCAAAATAATAATAATAAAAAAGCCACAAAACTGAAAAACTACTGCTATTTTTCTACCAAGTTAGATCCAAGTATGTTTTCCATTCTACAGTCTTACCTGAAATCAATCTAGATCACCCTCCCCTTTGGCACTGAACGCTGCTATGAATTTCCAAGATTTCACAAGAGATCAGGTACAACTATACAGAGACCTAACAACATCACCAGAGGAGGCCAAACGATCATCCAATCCCATTTCCACACACTGTGACCCCATTATAATCACTCAGAGATGATCACTTCTTGGCTACACCGGGAGTTTCCATTCCAAGATAGGCCCAGTGAGAATGAACATGCAGCTTGGGTGTCACCTGCTATTTAACACCTTCTCATGAGTCTTCATACTGAGAAGCCTCACCCAGGGATTCTGGGATGGAAGGGAGCACTGCAGGAGACACCCAAGCAAGTCTTCCAGGGTGGAGGAGGAAGTTAATTGAAAGAGAGTTAGCTCTGTACAAGGATCAAGTGAATGTAATTTGGGCCAAACAGCTCAGATTGTGCAATATATCAAAGTCATGATTAGTTTAGCAGCAGCATCCTGTAATACCACTGTAATTCTACCTATCAGAGAAACACATACGTCCTAGTACTTCAGCTTCAGAAAACAACATAGGAAAAGGAGGTGTTTACCCACTTCATATTTTGAGCATGCAAACCTATACATGCCTCTCTGCTTCTTTTCTTCTTTTAACGAAATTGATGGTTCTAGCAGGTAGGGGAGGAACATGTAGCTGGTAACGGTAAGGAAAAGAAGTGTGGGGGATCTTCTTTTGAGTATAATTCTTCAATACATTAAATGAGATGAACAAAAGAGAAATTAAACATAATACTGTGCCATGGTACTGTGACATAAGTGTCAACTTAGAATTTCAAATACGATTATAAGAGTCTTCTAATAATTATATAGGTGGCAAACAAGGCTTTAGGGCAAACATATGTGGCAAAAAACTACTAATGACATTCTACAGAAAATCAGCTAAGTCTGACCCCTCCTATGCATCATGTTGTGGTAAGGTCAACTTGGTGGAAAGGTTAAGAGCAGTTAAACACTGACCCATCCCTCCCCAGTCTTCTCCATATTCATAGGAAATATCATCCATATTCATGCAACAAGATAAGTACCTTCAACATACAGAGGTTAAAAAAAAAAAAAAAAAAAAAGATTTTACTTCTTTACGATCTTATTCAGTGCCATGACAGTAATTCCCAGAGCATGGATCAGGACATAAATTACCGTGTCTGTAAGGCTGGGCAGGATGGGTGAGAAGAAAATATAGAGCAGCCTCTGGATGACACTTAAATGTTGAAAATACACATTCAGTAATCCCGAAATTGTAACAAAACACATGAAAACACAACTCTTGTACATGGGTGGAGCACAATGATTTCAGAATATATGATGCATGAAAGTATCTGCCTTACACAGATCCAGCTGCACGCCTGTAACCACATGGGTGTCTGGAACCTGAATGTGTAACCCTCACAGGGAAGTGGTATGAGAGGTCCAAGGCTACGTTATGAAATCTTAGGCAAGTATCATCAAACAAGAACAATAAAACCAAAAGGCACAGACATCCTACTGCCACTGCAAGAGTGGGGCTACCGGTACTTTTTTTTTCTTAGAGAACTATCTAATAAAAATCATAATGTGCTGTGTACCTTTTCTTTTGCTGTTTGCACTTCTATTGGTGCACAGCACTTGGAAAGGAATAGGGCTCAGAAACTCCTGAGCCATTTGCAGAACTTACCTTCCATGCACCTTATCTTGCCTTTCCTGCGAAATAACTTTCCAAACATGAATTCCCCTACAGTTTCTCTTTTCATTCTCTGCTTTCATTTATTTTTTTAAGTAAAAATTACTTAATATTAACTTTATATTGAGTTGATAGTCCTTTGCTAGAAGTTGTTTTTTTTTAAAACTAAAATATGAGAATCTGAGTTGACATTAAAGCATCATCCCACCCCTTTTTGCAGGTGAAAAACATATCCAATTAACTGGTCTTCCCTCCCAACAGAACTTCTTTCCCTGCCTACTGAAACAGAAAATAATGAACCTCACCAGAAGAACATTTTTATACAGTAAATGCTGGCTTCACTCACTTTCCTGACTCCAGGAAAAAGTCACCATCTTTCTTTCCATTCCTACAGAAACATCAACTCCTTCAGTGCATTTCAGTAGGAAAAATGGCTGCATTTTTCTTGCTTCCCCATTCATCATTATTAACATAATGATGGCAAAGCAGTAAGGGAGGCTAGATGGCTAAATTAATAGGGTTTTTTTATTGCTATTATTTGGTACAGATTTACACAGCACTTTTGCAGGCATCAGTTTACCATACTGATTCTTAAACACAGATTGTATCTTCCATTGTTTACTTACAGAAGTCCAGCCGTCTGCACTGGGACTTTGCTGAGGTAAAGGTCTGGAAACTTGCACATATTCAGAGCATGGGGAGCTACTTCAATCACAAGTGATTAAAAAATAAATAAATAAATAAGGGAGGGAGCAGTCATCATATCTGAGCCCTGGCGCTGCCACCCACAGCTGGTGTCACGCAGCTGCGAGAAGACAGCCGTGGCCAGGGCCAGCCTTCAGGGGAGATTATGGGGAGACAGTAGCTGGGCACTTGGCAGCAGGAAGCCCATAAATTGCCTCTGAAGATTAAAAGGTTTCATTAAAAACTCCACTCTTGTTTGTAATATACAACCAGGCTGTAGGACCTCCTCTCACTCCTAGTCGTTGGTGTTACAGTGATACCACGCTAGCCTTTACCACCGTCGTAGCAGCCTATCATTTTATCACCTTATACTCCTTTCTCTTTTGAAGGACAGGGCGTTTTTCTCCTTTTACATTTACTTCAAAGAAAGTGAAGCTGTGTCTGTATTAATCGACTTCTGTTCCTAAGGTGCTTAAAAGATCCCATGTTCCCCCTCCCAAGCTGCAATGTTTAAGTACCTTGCCGTCTTTAATGTATTCTATCTTTGCAAGGCCCTTCTGAAGTGAGGAAGCCGCCTCATTCCAGCAGGATGGGGGGTGCAGGGCGGAGGGCCAGCGGAGCTCAGGTCTCTCAGCCTCGGGCAGCCCCTCACCTGAGCAGCCCCTTCACAGACCCAGCCCCTCAGCCCAACCAGTCTGACCTCTGACCCCAGCTTTGGGCTGGGGTATTTTGCACCTGAAGCAAATGCAGTTTCCAGGTACGCTGCAGAGACCAGGCTGCCTGTAGGTAAGACAATGACAGCCAAAAGTCAACAAACCAATAAAGCCCAAAAGAGTTCTGCAATTCACGTTATGACTTTTACACTTTTCTCATCTTAGTTCTTTAAAAGATTGATAAAATGCGAAACAAATTAATGTCCGTTATTGTGTTGTACATTTTCTAATATGCTTTATTTTTGCCTGAGCTATTGAGAAGTTCCCTAAAATGCACAGAAAGTTTATAAATATGTAAGTAAATATTTACTTCCCTTGAGAAACATTTTTTGTAGTTAACTACTGCAAAGAGAGTTTATTATTGATGACATCTACTGCCCTGGATGTTCTAATTTAGTAGGCACACAAAAAAAGTCCTATTTCTAAACTGTTATAGAAAGGAAAGTATCAGTCTTTTAAAACTTCATAGATTTCTTTTAATGGGGGAGAAACCAGGCAGAGGTAAACAGAGGGGAGAAAAAAAAGTAAAAAATCTCTAAATAATTTTATTTCCTCTTTGATTCTACATCAAGAAGTTTTTGTGTGTTTGTTAGGACTGAAACTGCACTGTGAAACAGGTCATTGATTGAAGAATTAGCTGATGATACTGCAACTAGTACAAGCTCTAAAAGAAAATACTTCAGAAATAAATGTAGTTTCTAGGGATCCTTCTTAACCAGATACTTATTTAAGAACACATTACCCAGAGTTGTCTTTAGACAGCAAAAAATGAACTAAGAGCACTGGTGAAGGTACATGACAATGAGAACAGGCAACTTAACATAATAGTTTAGGATATTTTTCTATATGAAATGCCAAGTAGAGATCTCTAAGACAGTTGGTCGCTAGCAGCAGTACAGCCCATTACCCTGGGTTACCCTATGGAGACTAATTCACCCTATTTTTTTAGCAGGACTTAATCACCCCAATGCAAAGCACCATGCTGTTCCAGATCATTCATTCCTAGCTTCTGTCATATCCTCAATAGTGTCCAGATTTGTGATTACTTCTAAAAGTTACTACAGATGGCTAAAACCGAAACATACTTTATATGCATGTGTTTTAGCTCTATCTCATCTGAACACAGTATTTGACCCTTACTTTTTCTGACTACAGCCTCTGTGCCCTCCTCTCTGGAGAGATCGAATAGGCACCTTAACAGTGATGTCAGTGAACTGAAGGCTTGCTTGTGCAGTGAGAACACACCTGCAGCGAAACAGTGTGAAAGATAACAGAAATACTACATGCAGCAGAGGAGAACAGCATGTCTCCAGAATGCGTCCTAGAACATCTGCCCATTTTGGAAATCAGAATTAATTGATCAGAAGTCCTTCAGCAAATACTATATAGTTGAAATGTCTTTAAGTCGGTCTATCTGCAGAATTTCAAAAGCTTGTAAGAAACTTATGCAAAGAAATCATCTAGTACATTTTGTACTTTCTTGGCAAAAGAACGGGGAAAGCCCTGTCAGCAGCCTGGGCTATACAGTGTGGAAAAGCTAAGTAGATACGCTCAGATTATAGCAGTGGTTTCTCTTAAAATATATATTACTGCCTTGGATTACATGTTTCTCTGCGTTTATTTTATGTTTCCATTTGTCAACGTATCTATAGTGAATTCTTTGCGGCTTTGGGACATTACAAGGGAGCAGTTCTTCCTCCCACTAATCTACAGAATTGCTTCAGTTCTTTGACAATGAGAATTACAGAACCTTTTACTCAAGTAAATCGGGCACTTCAGGATTCATGTAGATTTAATGCTTCTCAGAGAAGCTGTACTACACAGGCTTGCTTGCCCTAGGGCTTTGAGGGCCTTCAATAAAGCCTCTCTTGGATAGTATGCTTAATAATCTTTCTTTCTGTTTGACCCTGAAACTTGCAGTTTTCCACTTCATTCCCTAAGTTCAGTTCAAGACCCAAGGTTATAACCTTGTTACCTTTTCTCTTGACTTGTCAATGACTGGAGGGGGGGAGCTCTTTTTCTTCTCACTATAGGGTGCAGAGAAAGGAATCTTTGACAACATGCCCCTTTGCCCGTAATGGGGAATTTACCAACAAATGTAGCTGTTGACCTTGCTAGATATCCCAGCTTCTATGGACAGCAGAGTCTACTGACAGAGCGCTCCTGCCAGAAGAGGCAAAGACTTTTGGCTTCTAAGTCTGTGAGGCCTGAACATCAGTTCTGCAATCCGTGTGTGCCCTGATCTCCCTCCACTTTGCCTTTTATTCTGTAACTCTTTAGTCCTGTAAATAACAAAGCCCAGGTGGATTTTTACCTAAATTTGCTTTGTACTTTTTTTAGGATTACATTTTTATATTTTGAATTACAATTTTTTTCTCTCCATCCTCATCCCTTGTAATCAATAGAATGGAATCAATATTTAAGGGTCAAAACCTTTTCTTTTTCCTGTGGCTAAGCTTTTTCCAGCCCTGCATTTTAAATAAAACCTGTATTCTCAGCCATCTGTAAAAAGGATGGGAGGAAAAAAGCCAGCTGATTAGTGTCTCTCTTTTAGGTCTTAGGGTAATGGCTGCTTTTACCTTTCTAGTTTAATTCAGCACATTTACAAAGCATTAAATCTGTCAGTATGGCATTAACTTCTATCATGTGCATATTAATAGGAATAATAATCAAAACATCGAGTGAGTTTGGGTGTTAAAACTGGTAATATTTTCTTTAAGTGCTGGTATACATTTGGCTTGGAAGGTGCTCAATATTGCAAAGGATTTTTAAACTAAGATTTATCTCCTATCTATATAGAAGTGTTTTGCGGTAAACCTGCTCATTTGTACCCCAGAGGGCATGACTTTGTCATCTTGCTGATGTTTTCATGGAACACATTTGGAAAACACAATTTCTAACTTTCGTCACCTCCATTAAGAATAATGTTGATTAAGTGGAATCAGCATGTAAGAAAAATATTTAGCAGCTGTTCTCTTATTGCAAAATCGTAAATATATGGAAAAATAATCAGACAGATATTTTATGCCCATTAGCAAATACTTCTTTTAATTAAAGTATGTTGAACATTATGGCATCGTCTTAATATTACTGGAATTTAAATAAAATGTAGGGATGGTGGAATTAGAGAGGAAACATCTTCATCAGTGTATTAGAAATGTTTTGTTAACAAGCTAGCTGAATGGGTTCAGAGGGATTCTTGTTTTCTATGATTTTAAAAAAAAAAATCCTCTATACATTTTACATCATTACAGTGATCTCATTTAAAAAAAAAAAAAGAAAGAAAAAACAAAAGAAGCTGCCTTCCCTTTAAACAGCACAAAGGATGGGAAAAACTACTGCATTACTAAAAATTATTTGCAGCTTCAGTGTTGCCAACATGTAACAGTTGTAAATCAAGGATATATTTTGAAATATCCTAAATCAGTTTTTACAAATCAGCACTCTTAGTAACAGCTTTCAAAGAATAAAAGAATACAGCCATGGGAATTCATATTTATGGCTGAGGGTAAGTACAAATTAAACGTATCTATTTCACTTAAGTTGCAAAGTACTATTATTCAATGGTCCAAAATATTATCAATTTATCTGTATTCACTTTTTATTAGGAAAGAAGTGCACAACCATGCAGGTTTCAATGATGTAGGTAATGATAATCAGGAAAAGAAATACTCCCTGGTGTGGATGAAAGGAATGCATTTTACCTTCTCAGAGCCCCAGTACTGTATCTTTAGGAAAACCAGTATACGTGCAAGAACATTGTCCTGGAACACACTAAAGGAGTTGGTCGGCTTTGTCGACTGCAAAGTAAAAGCCTTTGCTGTACCCTCTGCTCGTATCTAATCATTTTTGCCTTGCACACACCACCTACACACCTAACACTTCACTGACAATGCTTTGCATTTCCCCACTACCCCCCAAACACAATGGAAAGTTAATTGAATGTTTTATGCTCTAGCAATATCAAAGAAATGAAAAGAATGTAGGTTTCAACTGTATTTCAATAATAAGTGCATTAATTTTTACCTTTTAACTGACACTTGTACTAATTTCCTTAAATGCTCTTTTTTACTCTTTTTTGATCTGTCTGGCTTTGTCGGGTCTGATGATGAGGGCTTACTTCAAATGCAAAAAGATTAGCTCTCTTTCCTTTAATAGCACAATTATAGCTTGTGTGATGTCTAAATCATGAAAGATATCAGGGACAGACTACTAAAGTTGCATCAGTTTATTACAAAAGTGGTAGTAATCATTTTAATATCAAAATTACTCTAATTTCCTAGTGGCATTTAGGAATTCTTGGGCATGCATACACACAAAGATTAGTAGCCATTTACTTCTAATTTGACTTAAATAATTGTTATAGATAACGTAACGAAATTAAAAGGCTCTGTGTTACATTTTCACCCCTATGCAAGATGTTATTCAGGCACTAAAAGAATATTGCCACATCAAAGCAAGAACCAAGAGATCCAGTTCGACATTTTTAGATATGCCAGAATCTACATCTCATTTTTGGATTTAGTTCAACATGGGACTTAGCACTAAACACGAAAGAATAAATGTGCCTTCCTTAAAGATATGTAATATGTTTAATCCCATCAATGCTTAGTCTACTTTTTTAATCCTGGATTTAATATACTTTACCATGAGAGGGCAAGATTAAGATACCCTTTCTCATACCGGATTGCACCTACCTCTCCAAGTATTACAACTGGTTATATTACGACAGCAAGAAGAGTCCCTATTCAGGATGATGGCCTGTAAATGATTAAGTGGAACACAAATCCAAAGAGGACAGGAAGATTTAGCTTATACTCCAAACCGACTTTGATTCACACAAATTCATGTAATGGTCATCGCTGGTTAAGATAATGAGGGATATCAGATTTCGGACAAGGTAGCAGCTGCCTTCTTCAAGAATATTCCCTGAAAAGACTACGTTTTTCCTGCATTAAAGATTTAAAAACAATAATAATGGCCCAAAGCATCTACATAACATCTTGTGTGCGGCATGTGAATGTGGAAGACTGTTGCAGTGATTTTTCTCAAATATTTTAGGATGTTGTGGCTGTGAAACAGTAGTTTTAAAGGAGAATTCAATAGTTAAACGCAGGAGTGACAATACAAATTGCTGCAAGTACTAGCTTTGATAAATTTTAAGTTCATAACAGCTAAAGTGGAACAGTTTGACCCATTGTCAGTCTATTTTAAGACGAACATTTGTTAAATCCTAATGAAAAAATGTAGCACTTAAACTTTGGCAGAAGAACAATTAGTTTTTTTCCCTGAATTGAAAAAAAATTGCATGGCACCGATTTTTCCTTTAACTACAAGCAATAAATATGAACTGCAACAGACTCTAACGGCTATTGGCCATATCTACATGGATATGTCATACAATCAAAGTTCACTTCAATTTCAAGCACACAAAATTTATGTCTATACCATAGAGCTTATCATGCATTTAGCCTGCTCGTACAAGAGCCGATTTTCTAGTGTTAAGAACAATTTGTGCCTTTTTGATGTGCAGGGCTCTAATCAGCCCAGCCAATCAATGCTGCTTGCACCAAGAAGCAAGAAAAACACTGAGCAGCTATTACACACCGTCAGCTAACTCCCAACCACTTCACGCAATTCAGAGAACTTTACATCCAAACATACCCTTCCTGCCCGTTACGTGCTACATGCATTAGGATTATTTGGTTTGCATTTTCAGCGATCGCTAGTGAAGCACGGTGACTGGGGAAACACTGTGCCTCCAACAGGCTCTTGACAAAGTTTGCAGGGTGAACGAGCTCCCAGTTTCCCCAGTCACAGTCAGCAGATTTACATGTCACTGTAACGAGAAAGAGTAAGTTGTCATTCATCAGCAGATGCTGTATGAGTCTGTCCATGGAGAGCAGATTTTGGAAGTGGATAATCTTCACATTCATCAGCTCTGCTTTGAGTATGTCGACATAATAACAAAGACAGGCAGACCAAAAAGAGACAGCAGAGGTCTAGAATACCTCTGGAAGCAAAGCTGATAGTGACATTTATAAGACTGAGCAAAGTGACTGACTTTTTGCACAAAGCCCAGATAATTAAAGGATGCATCAGCTCAGGACTCTTAGCACTGACACAGCACATTGTGGAGTGAATAAAGTGAATTTTTATCTTGAATGATGGCCCACTACCTTATAAACACAAGGCATAAGCTCGTGGATTCAAGTTTTAAGCTAGCTGGACAGAGAAATCATAATATGGCATTTTGTCAGGCTTGAAAGCTGTCCAGGTAGAGCTAGATAGAGTGTTTCCTGCCAAAAGTGCATTTTTCCTGCCCGGTAAGACTCTTAAAATCAGCCAGTGGTAACCATCATATATATTCTGATTCCAGCACAACAGGGCAAGGGTAGGCAACACATGGTTGCAAGAATATTAATATAAATGGTCTCTTTTTAATATCTGAGAAGTGTTGAGAATAACAAAATGAATGTTTTATGCTGTTGTTTGTTGAAGTTTCATTTTATCTTGTAAATACATTAAATTCTGTATTACTTACCATTTAAAAACGATGAATGGGTGAAAAGTTTTGCCTTTACAGGCTTGGCAAAAAATAAATAAAAATTTAGAAAATATTTTCCCTTCATTTTAAGAATTAATTACTATAGATGGCAAATAAAATTTTATCCAGCACTAAGATCAAACTTTTTAATTGTCTGAATTAATAAACTTAATAGAAAATGAAGATACATCTTGTTACAGCAGTTCCAGAAGAAAAATTTTAAGGGAGAGGCCAGAGCATAAATGAGTCCCAAGATGAGAACTTTTGACGAGAGCATTATCAGCTCTTACTAGAATCCCTTGCACTGTTTTATGGTAATTGTGATTAAATATATGGCTAGAAGTCATTTTTACCTTTAGTATGTCCATGCTTTGTCCTGTACACTTCTGCCGTTAGGATCCAGCCTACTTTTCCCTCTCCTGCCAAGCTTATTGAATTTCTATCTGTCTACATCATCTACAATTTCCTGCTGAATTAATTTCTTGTAGCCTACTTCTTGAACCTATGCAATTAGATTTTCAGTCTGTACTCCACTGAAACCTCTTTTAAAGGTGGCTCTATCCTTCTTCTAGTCAAATTTCAGGGTCTGAATCTTCTTACACCTCCCTGGGACATCTCAACATCTTTTCACACAACCAGCCCCCCTTTCCCTATGAAATCTTGTCCTCACTAGTTTTTGTTACTCCAAATTCTCCTTATGTTCTTCTATCTCTCTAAACAATGTCTTCGATGTCTCACTAGGTGCACATTCCTCATCTCTATCCGCTCCTGTCTGGGGAGACCTCCCACCCCTACCTAACATAGCCTTTTGTAACTAACATCTTTTCCACAATGTCATATATATGATTAAATAAGTATTTACTGTGTAGTAGCTATGAAGACAGGAATAAATCAAATCAAAGGTAGATAAGATGTTATAGTTGCTTTAAAAAAAAAAAAAAAGTGTTAACTATTTGAATGACCAAGTGAAAAAAAGAAATATATAAAGCTAAATTATCTCCCTCCTAAGCTTCATAAATTCACACATATGCACTCCAGGGAGGGAGATAATGCAACCCTAATTGTATCTTGTTGAATTTGGCCATTTAGATGGCTAGCCCTTTTCTAACATGGTCTTTTTTTTTATATTAATAACTGTGCCAAATGATGTCTTTTCCTATTAGAGTGATATTCTGTCAGCAGTTTGGGCCTGATGAAAAAACCAAACATGAGGCAGCGAAGCAAAGCAGTCTTGGTAAAATGGAGAACACAATGTTTGACAAGATCCATTGTTAACGTCTTATAAACATCTTCAAAGAGTGTTTTTAGTTTCTTTTCGAGTCAAATGCTAAAAGTAAACCTTTTCTTTCAGGCCCTATTTGGTAATGGGGCAGAAGAGTAATCTATGGTAAAATGACATTGCTTTCCAAAAAGAAGTGTCAGAATGTTGGGTCAGTATGATCTGGCTTTCTAGAGATTCTTGGTGGCTTTGCAAAAGAATTGCTCTTTTTTTTGGATGTCTTGAAATCTCTTTTTGTGTGGAGTTCTCTAAAAAGCTTGTCATGAGTGAAGGGTCAGGTTTCTTTCTTAACTATGGTCCGCAGTTTGGAAATAAGGATCAGACAATGGGCCGAGTCCTGGTCTTATCACATATACGTATATATACGATTTAGATTTTTTTTCAGATTTCTAGGGTCACTTTGTCAATTTTGCATCAAAACAGCAGTTACAGCAGATAAAAATAGATGAGACCCAATCACACAGCAATGACACTGACTTTAGTCAGATTAAATGCAAGAAGAGGAGGTCAATTTTTTTTAATTGCAAGTGGCTAATTCACTGATTGCTAAAAACTATTCATGAATAATTTATATCTCAAATATTAAACTATGTATGGGATGAGTTACTGGGGAGAGTAACGAACCATAAACCTGCAACTCTTCCTCTCTATGAAGTCTGTGCTTTGACCTGTGTAACATCTAGTTCTTAGTTGTTTTAATGATTGATTTGAAAACATGTAAATAGTCAAGTGATTTATGAAATGTTATTCGGGAAAAATATTTAGCAATTTTAAGAAGAACTGGTGATGTACAAAACTAAATACAAAGAAAATAAAAATCTCATAGGCCAAAATTGGAGCCTGCCATTTATCATTGCTTCACTTATAGATTGTGATGGCTTTGACGCTCCATTTCAGCCTACCTATAGCTATTTTTTTTTTTAACGATGATAACATAGCATATATACATGCACGCAAGCACACATGCATATATATGTACATATGTGTATTCACTCCTTATCATTTATAATTGTTTGGTGCTTCAGGGAAGATTCAGCCCAGTTTGAAACAAGCCATGACAGTAGGAAGAGACAGAGAACTCAAAGATCTAGATGAAATTCATGAAGAGATTTTTCATCATATCAACAAATACAAGCACAATGCTCAATTCCTTTTTTTTTTTTTCTGTCAAGCACCTCACAAACATTTTCATGCCTTACCACATGCCTGTAAGTCTTAGCAGATCCATTTTACAGCCAAGAAACTAATGCACGGTGAAGACTAAGACTTCATAAACGAAGGCATCCAGTTAGAAGCATCTGTGTCTGGCTGATGAAAGTCTGAAAACAACACAATTACTATAAATGGAACTGCAGATCATCAGCTTCTGAAGACCTAGCAAACAAGCTCTCCTCAAATTTACCAAACAAGAACAGCAAGCTGTTTTTGAAAGCGTCAGTTTAAACACCATGCCGGACATTAGAGTTGTGTCTAACTGACCTCAAAGTGTTGTTTCTATTCCCTATGTAGGTTTTTTGGGCAGAATTGGATCCTGAGAGTACATGTTCCCAGATGTGAAAGATGGTCCACACCATAGGCTCTGTTTCTGTTCTCTGCGCAGGCCAGGTATGGAGGATGCTACTAAGGCAGACAAGGCAAGGATGCTCCCCAAACCATACAAACTGCATCGGGTGGAGGATGTACTCCAAGCTGGGCATTGGCCAATGTTAGTCCCTGACAGCCCAGCAGTTGAAGCTGTGGGTCTGTCGTCAAGCCTTGTGCTGAGCTCCTGCTGCATCTGCCGTGTACCACCTGGGACACTGGCTTGGACTGATCTAAGGGGAAGAGTGCCACCTACTGAACCACCAACATGAGCTACCAGTTCTTGCAGCTCAGGAGAATGCTGTTCCATGGAGCACCTGGACACGGCCTGAAGCAGTTTGTCACAAATTTGAGCTAGAAAACAAAAAAACACAATCACATCGGAATCAAGTAAAAAGGTAGAGCTGAATCATAGAGCTAAGTACTACTAGGCAGTGCCGGCCCACACCTGTGACCGTCACGTGTATGTCACTGCACGAGAAAATAATGTGTCTATTAAAGATACTGAATTATAAAATTCACTCTACTAGAGAAAGACTGACTTTTTCTCTCAACCATTTACCAATATGGTTGCTGAAGCCCACCAGAGAAAAGAACACAGTAAAAATACAGAGTTTGAACAACTCCTGTTTAAAAATACTGTTCTTTCCAGTATCTTTATGGATGCTTTTGTTTTTATCTTGAAATCCATCAGACTGTCTACACAATTTAATAACTATTATGCAGCTGCTTAGCTTGCATTGTGGAAATACTTCCACAGTTCACTCAGTATGTCCTGTTTAACTAAGAACCACCATCCAGATCACCTGAAACTGGCATTTTTTCACGCAGAATCCATCATGTGGCAGAGTGCAATATTTACATCAACATCGAAAAATATATACAAGACTTAATTGGAAAACCCAGTTATCTTACTCTTCAGTCTTGTTCATCCTCTGAAGTATTGCTAAAGATACTTCAGAGGATGAACAGAATTTAGATCTTTAGCGATACTTCAACCTCAAACATTTTCAAAAAGCACTATTATAAAGAAAAACAGAAGTGAAACAGTTAAACATTTTATTATTCACATCGCATTCATAGTAAATTGTGTAATAGTTTTCATGTCTTAATTACTTAAATTTTATATTGAGCTATAGTGATATTATCTCTCTTTTTGTCTCCACACAATTGTATTTTATAATAGCTTTTATTAGGGCCTACATGAATGGAATTTAAAATGAACACATCATTTTCGTTACTTCTGCGGTTGAGAAAAGAGAGCGCTTTTCTGATATTTGGCGTGAAAAGCGCTTTCCTTTGTGTTTTATGACATATAGCAAATTATATTAGTTAGGGATATACTTTGAGCAGTAAGGGAACGAAGAGGAGTACAGAGCACTCCTGTCACTTTTAATAACTCCATCTCAGTCCGAAAGTGGATGCAATGCCCAGTATGTGATGGGAGAATATTCCCCCTAGGAAAACTTGATCTTGTTCTCATTGAAATAAAAGGCAAAATTTCCACTGGCTTCTATGAGAGAAGCACTGGAGAAGCCGATACATAAGCTAATGGTGTGTTTACACAATCTGCCTACCTACCTTTGAAAGTGAGGTCAGCTCCCCTAGCTCACAAACTCCACCTGCTCTGCCAGCAGTGTCTACCTTGATACCATCATGAGTGCCTCCACAGTCTCATGTTGCTCCTTGCGTTCAGGGTGCCTCCTTGAAACCTGGCTGCTAAGCCGCTTCCTTCACCTTTAAGAAATCCCTCCTAAAATCTTCCTTCTGCCAGCACACCTACACGCAATCTGTGTGTAGGATGTGTAAATAAATTGAAACAAATGTTTGTTTTCAATTGTTAACAGAACTAGCAAGGCACGTGCATCCAGGGCTTAGGCACACAAACAAGATACCACAAGGTAACAAGTTTCTGCTGACCTGCAAGAACTGCCTGGTTGCACAGTGTTCCCCCCCAGCAGACGCAAGGTGAGTCAAGCCAGCCTCACACACCTGCACAGTGGGCTAAGCCCACTTCAATTACCATGCACTTGTTGGAGGCTGAGAGGACACACATGGGCAGCTACTACACATCAACTGGTACTTGATAACCCTTTTGTGTACGGCTTGTTCATCCAAACTTATTGCTACCCTGACTTTTCTTTCAGGTAGTTTTAGAACAGTAAAATAATCATTTAGAATGTGTGGATAAACACATGACTCGGTATGAAATTGAGGAAGTAGGAAGGATAAGGGAGGATAACTTGAATCTATTTGCTCTATTAGAAAAAACCCCAACCGGCAGACAGATAGGCTTGTGCTGATTCTTGTGACACCTGAACATAATGACAAGCATTGCTTACAGTTCTTAGGCCAACAAGAGATGTCAGCAACAAAAGAGTAGATAAAAGCATCATTCCAAAGCATTGATGAGAAATGAAAAAAAAAATCTGAATTTCACTCCTGCCTCTGCAAATGTACGCTCTTTAGCCTCTATCTCCCTACTCAAACTGTGGGCCAGATTCTGCCTTCGATTATCATGTCAGTAACCAAAGGAAGAATTTGGCTTTTCATTTCTTTTCCCCCTAATGCCAAAAGTTGTGAAATGTCACCTCAGCTCTTTGTACAACTGCCAGAATTTGCCTAGCAGTTTCATTCAGTCTTTTTCTTGCTAAATGATCTCCAAGAACAGAGTCTCATTTTGAGCATTTTTTTATTCAGAAGATTGGTTCCTTTTTTACTTTCTCTCTCTCTCTTTTTTTTTTTTTTATTAACATGTCCACACTGTTACTAAACATAAAGGGTTTCTCAGGGAACCAATTTTACCACATTTGTTTGGGTGTTATATGGATGTTCGGAATAGAAATCAAGAGTACAAAAATAGATTTTCTTGATTTATGAGACATTCCTGTTTTCAATTCACCATCAGTATGTGCAGACACGATGCAGTCAAGAAATGAAGCATCTGGTTCTCCCACGTTTCATTTATGAACTTTAGCACCAGATGTAAATCATTCATAAAATCCCAAAGTGTTGGAAGAGTCTCTTCCTTCATTTTAACAAACATATACTCCAAGTACTGTACCTAACACTTCACATCATTTGTTACAAATGATGGGATCTGAATTTTAATGACTTCCAGAAATAAATTTCAAGAAGGAAAAAAGAGGAGGAAGAAAAACAGGTGAACATGGCTTTCCTTGTTTCTGGCCATGAATTCTCTTTGAAACCAAAAGATGTCATTTTAAGTTATTATAAACAAAGTCTCCATGTTATTATGTGCATACAGAGTGTTTTGAAGAGAACAAATCTATTAGCTTATAACTATTCTTCTCCCAAATCCTTTCCATTAGTGTCACGTTCATGTCAGCAAATGCTGATTCAACTTCAAATCTGAATTGCTTTCCTATTCTCATCCGCCAATTGCCCTTCCTCTCCTCCTTCAATCCCTCTTTCAGTCCCATTTGTTCAGAGAGCCCCTCTTGCCTTTCTCTCAACATCTGTAATCCCTTCCTCCTCCCTTCCCACTCCTTTGTTTCACTATCTGCATTGAATTTCATAGGATAACTCACACTTTGGGAATTAAGCACCTGCCAAAATAATTATGGGATCGAGGCCTATTCTTTATGTCAAGGAAACCTGTCTTATTCTCTGTGTACAAGAATTCTTTCAACAATATTCATTAGACAGCACTTTCAACAGCAAATCAGTCTTTTCTGGCCTTTTCTTTAATCCTACATTTCTTACATATTAATTTAACTGCGGTATTATCAGGTCTGTGTTTCATGAACCGAGGTTGCCTTACAACATGGATTGCTGAGGAAGTGCAAAGAAAGTACACCGGCAGATACAGCCAGAAGGCTCCCCTATGAAGGACCCCTTGCTAAAGAAACCTCTACATGAGGGATCAGAGAGGTTAAGAGGATTTGCAGAATCACAGATCCTCCTCAGCTCTGTACTCCTCCCTACACCTTCTCCACACAGCTGCCTTGCAGGCTGCCATTCAGAGCAGCTCCCTTTGCTGTCCTCTCTCTCATTGTACAGTTGCTACATTGCTAAACTTCCAAAGGAATGGGTGGAATTAGCCCCATTGTACAGATATCAGCAGGAGAAACTTTATGGTAACGTTCACATATTTCTAGTAGTAATAAATCCCTGTATAAATTTTCTTATAGTAAGAAATTTTCCTGGTACTGCAGCAATATCTGTCATTTACTTAGCTCTTTATTAATAGCTAGAGCACTAATCACTACAGTAGCTGAGCACCTAGAGTCCTCTATACACATCTACCTCCAAGAATGGACTTGAGATAAGGAAGAGCCTTTCCACCAGTGGCCAGGCTCTGGGTAGCCTACCTGATTGATAAGGCTGTGGAGCAGTCTCCAGATAGCCCCCAGCCTGACGTGCAACACTTCCCGCAGGGACATGCTGGGAATGTAGTGAGCTGCCTTAAGTAGGCTGGGAACACAGCAGGGGCAGATCCACGGGCTGCAAACTTCCTGCAGAGACCATAGCTGTGACTACAGCCCACAGTTTATAGTACAAGCTGTAGATCAGTTGCTTGGGTGCCTTAAGCCCTTGGGTGAAGGATTCTTTGCAGGCTCTCGCAGTCTTGTTCTCCAGCACAAACGCCAACTGTTAAGCCCCTGCCCAGGGAGAGTTGGAGCTCCAGTTGGGTTAGTTCCCTTTAAAACTGTAAAAAAAAAAATAATAAAATAATCACTTCTCTCTCAGCAACTTTTAAAGCAGAGCAGATGTTCAACAGCGTAGGCAGCAATGTCGCACTGTACCGTTTGAGGCACCAAATGAACAACACTGTATCGAATCAAAACTTCAGGGGAGATTTAGGTAGGCACAATATGAACGCTGCAGCTGAAATCTGGCCTGAACATGGGGAGTTAGCATCTCCGTTCCTGAGAAATGCGATACAGGAACTTTAGTGATGGCATGTGCTCGGCATCACAGCCTCCTACGTCACCCCGAAGATCCCATTGCCAGGAATACAGCTGACACCCCACCAAGACATTGGTTACGGAAGGCAGAGTGTCTACAACCCCCCAGCATCACCCCACTGTGGTGACGAGATCCCCTGACTGGTGTTAAAGGTGAGCTGCCTCAAGGCTTCACGTTACAACTTTTGGCCCAGTCTCTAACCCAAATCAGTGGCTGACCTGGCACAGTGGGGGTCTGCACCTGACTGCAAATGCTACTAAAGGTGATCGGACAAGGAAAAAAATCATTCCAGGGGTGGAAAACACAGTATTTTTTTAAAAACGTGCATTTTTGCAGAAACAGTTTTAAAACCATTTTAAAATACTTTATGTACTCTAAGTGAAAGCAAATTTTGGTAAATACAAAGTTCCTGCATTCCTTCATTTTTAATTTATATTTTTTAATTACAAACTCTTAGAATATAACAGAAAAATCTGAAGACTTATTTTTTTTCTCTTTAATAAAAGAAGAAGATATTTTTCTATAATGACAGTTTTCATATTTTGCCTTTTAATTCCTTCCGGCTTTGCTTACGCTCCGGAATTCATCTAATTCATTATTATATGTAGACTGATAAGCCTTCAATCACTATTGCCATAAATATAAATATAAAAAGGTGTAAATATAAAAAGGCGATCAGCTACACTCTAAGAGGTTTTCCCGTGAAAGATGATAATTCCAAAACTCAGATCTCCTTCTCCCTTGCAAGAATTCTGAAGTTGTCACTATACATTTATTTATAAGAATACTATCTCTGTCAGGCTCCTTTTAACCTGATATTTTCTGGTAACACTCGCCCATGTTCTGCAAGCCTTATTCATGTGTAATCGGTTCCTCTTTCCATAAGTAATTCCCATCGACTTCAATAGATCAGTTATGATGCAAGATTTTTCTCAATGACAATGAGAGCATCAGACTTTGGCTTCTGTATTCTCAAAGTCACTGGTGGCAAACAGTGAAAAATGTACATAACAAATCATTAATATATTTTACTTTTTTTTTTTTAATTTTATTGCTTCTAAACATTAATTTCTTTCCAAAATAGGCATAACCATTACACTTTTTGCCATTTTTTTTCTTTTCTCCCCCTCCCCCCCCCCCACCCCCCGCCATTTTATCTAGGCCGGCAATCCAATCAAAGGCAAAAAAACCCTAAAATATTAGCAACAAAGCCAGTTCAGATGAATGACTAGTCTTGCCTGTTGATTGAGAAATACTATTTTATTTCCCTACCTTCTTACCATGTCAGAGGCTGCAGCCTGAGCCTTTCAGAATGCTCAAGGCACAACTTACAGTCTCATCTTAGTCCCATAGTGCTTGGGTGGTCTCTCTCAAACTACCCAAGGCAGGAACACCACCTCCTTGATCCGTAATGCACTCATCCATTTCACTTGTCTACTCAGACACCCCAGACCAATGATTTATTTGCAGAGGTGAAGCTAGGAAAACCTCCTCCCTTTGAAACACATGTACACATACTTTTATAAACTGGCTAAAATATTCTGTAACTTCCCAGAGGGGAATGGATTTTCCTCCTCCCTCTCCTATATGTTTTATACGGTTTCCATTATTATTTGATAAATGTGTTATGACACACTATTTACCTCGGTCAGCAGCTCTGGGGAGCTTTGTGCAGCTTTGCTCCCCACCTCTGCCACCCACTAGATATTTCACAAATAAATCACATCCCCAGATTAAGACAATACAGTCTGGTACTGAAAAGGAAGAGAGTTAGGATGAGATGTGCTGGAGAAGGCTTTGGTTTCATTTCTTTCACCTGATCCACATAGAGCTGATTCTCAGCCTGTAATAGTGGCTCTGCCTCAGTCCACTCCTTTTTTCTTTCAGGCACAGCAAGACATTCACTGTTCAATGTGCTAACTCTCCACGTTTGAGGTTCCCAGAAAAATATTCAGAGCTCTGTTTTCAATCCGGGCAGGAGCAAGTCTAAGGAGGTCTATTGTACTGCATATATTCACAAGTATTAAAATAATCTTTTCCAAGGGCAGGCAGTGTGCCAGGATATACCACAAGAAAGAAGGGCTGCAGACCTGTCCTGCTGGAAATAAAATAATAATGTTTATTTAAAATAAATGTATCATAGGCAGTTTTGTGTGGACTTGCTCAACAGCATATTACAGAAATTTGTGGGGAGGAGGAGGAGAAGTTACTCTCCAGAGTAGTGACCGAATGACATTACTGCAGCAACTGTGCACACACTTCAAACAAGAGTTGTCAGGGAAACACTTGGTGTTATTGTAACTTCTTTTTCCATCATTTCAGTACGAAAATCCAGAGAGGACACCACAAGTGATGTCTGCAGATACAAAGATGTAGATGTGTATACACGTATGTGTGTGTAGGAACTGGGAAATACGAGACCTGATGAAGCCTGCTATCTTGAAAATTACTGAAAAGCAGATCCTTCCTAGAATGACAGGCTGACTTTCCAAAACCAAACACAACCAAAAGCTCAAATGAAATTAGGTCCATGAGAAAAAGCAGCCACTTTTCAGCCGACTGAAAGTGTTTCAGAAAACGCCACTGTTCCAAACACTGTCTTGCTAATCCCACCAACACATAGCAGTAGCTGTAGAAAAGGCAAGACCAGAACTCAACCACAGTACTCTTGAATCCAAATATCAAAAAAGCAGGAATTAATAGTATCTTCCTCTTTACCATAAATTGAATAACAAGACTGGCTGAGAGTCACAGGAATTTCGTATTTTTTTTGTTCTGTGTGCTTTAAAGTTGCAACAATTAAAAAAAAAAGTGAATGATGACAGAATCATACTAGTATACGATCAAGGACATTAGTGTTTCCTCTCTCTTTATGTCAGGGAGAGAGCCTGACAGCCCCCGCTTATGTTAGTAGAAAAGCACCTTTGAACTACGCTCAAAGTGAAGTATGTCATGGACACCAGTGCTGTCTTCTCACCACCTTCACATTCAGATAGCCAGAGTCCTTGCCATCCTTCTTTGAGCTCACTAACAAAAGCAACGTGGGGAGGTCCTTCCTTCAGAGAGTGTGCTTAGTGCTCATTACTTTTCCCCATCCTCACACATGTCTATAGAATTTTTAAGGCTTTTGTACTCAATATTTCCTCTTATGTTCATCAGAGGAGGTGAGAGCTGTCCTTTTTCATCAAGGCTTCCAGGGCAGGCTTCACGCTTCAGGTAAAATAAGTCAGCCTGCAAAGAAAGTGGAGCAGTCACAGACCTTCTGTTCTAGTAGCCCTAAATATCGGACCTCTGTGTATGGAGGGTCCTCTTCCGTACTTCCTAGAATAGAAACCAATTAAAGAGCAGTGCCTGCAAACTGGATCTGCAGAGGCAAAAAAACCTCTTTCCTATCTCCTACAGACCTTTGGAATACAACACCTATCCCTCCCATCCTCTGTGCTATTAGAATGGAAGATAAACATGCTCATATTTATAAGTACTTATCTCAAAAATACAAAATGTGAGTATTTCCCTATGAATACAGAAGTCCAGTAGCAAAACCCCAGTAAAAGTGTTCCCTGAAATTTCTATATTAAGGAAAGAATTTGGCAAATCTTTGTCACAGATAAAATTTAGAAATATGAGCTGTGTAATGAATGCAATGCTATATATTAGGGTAGATTATAATAATAGATGGCATTATGCATGCCAATGTAAATTGACATGGCACACTCTACAGATGATAATTCCAGTCTGTCTCAGCAACAGTATGAAAAGTAAAATCCCTACCAAATAAAATAGGTAAAGAAAAAAAATGAGAAAGTAATGAGGAATAACATTTTGATTTGGTAACCAACACATATGCCAACAGTAGTTGTTCATCACAACTCCTATTTCTATAATTTCGGGGTCCAGATTGTTATAGTGTTTATGTGCTCCTATGCCTTTGATTTTCCTCAGTCCTACTGAAGGGACATGAAAATATACAATAATGAGAAAAAAAATCAAATCCACCTCAACATGTTAAAGTAATAGAATTGCCAGATTTTAGCTTGTCGTTCATGAGTTTGCTAAAAAATAAAAATCATTTAGGAGAAGCGGGTGAAGTGCATTTGTTGCTTTCTTAACAAAAAAAAAAAAGGTTATCTTCTGTGAAAATCACCAGCCTAAAAAAATAATTTAGAGATTATGGACAGTTAACAAATGATCAAGCTGAATCAATAGGAAAAAATAAACTAAAAAAAAGAAAGAAAGAAACAATTGTGTGCTGTGATAATTCTGTCATAATTTTTTTCCCTTTACAAATTCTAACATGCTCACGAAATACAGCCAAAACTTTGAAAAAATAGTCAGTTTAGTTCATCAGAAATAAGATGAATGCAGCCCAAATGTCTTACAAACATTTATTCTATATCCTTCATTCCCCCTGTTGGAATAGACCCAGTTCATCTCTCCCCATCCCGTGTAATCCCCCAAGCAAGCAAAAGATACTTCTTGCTATAGTTAGAATGGAATCACAAGCAGGCTGTTTGGCTACCCAGTACACGTCTACTAATTGACTTGCTGAGGGATAATTAGCATAAAGTATTTTTTCTAGCCAGTTACTCATTTTCATTAAACTTACAGAAATTTAAATAGGGACTTTCACTCCTCAATCAAGTTTGTCAAAACTGAGCCTTTCAATTGATATTGGGCATGGCAGACACATGGACAGTACAGTTGTATCAACCTGCATTCCTAAAGGAGCTGAAGCAGGAGTCAAAGTGTCTCTAGCAAGGAGCATAACCTGAGCACTCAGAATTAGATTGTAACTTAAACTACAGTAATCTGCTGAACCTAGACAGAACTGGAAGATTTCTCACTAGGAAAAAAGCTCTAAAAAATACCTACCGCACAGTCTTGTTTTACAGTATTTACTCCACAGCATGGATTCTGGTTTGCAGTGGCTTTATATTGCAATTCCCTATTTCCACACTTCTTTCCGTCAGTGTGCATCACCACCAGGTCTGGAATCACACCACATCAAGTCTCCTCTGCCATCTCATTCTTCCATTCCCTGTCCCAAAACCATAAAGGTCACCTAGCTGTGTAACACCCCAGATCCTTCTGTGACTGCAGAGCAAGGAGCGGGCGTGTTGTGCTGAGCTGAGAACCAGACAAGGCAGGCCGGCTCAGCAGGGCACCCAGAGCAGGTGACGGCTCAGCCAGCATTACAGCCCTTCTCTGCAAGGTGCAAAAGACATCTCCCTGCTTGGTAAAAGTGGTTTTTAGGAAATGCATTAAGAACTTCATATTTGTGAGACCTCTACCACTTCAACGAATTGGACCGAGAGTGGTCAATAGCTTACAAATTCACTGGGGGACCGAAATTGATAGGCAGGCAAACAGCACGATAGCACATGTCTCACTCCCTTTAAAACCAGACTGAAAATGAGGCAGCTTACGTTCACCTGATTATAAATTATTTCCTCTCGCCGTGTTTCTGTGACCCAAGCCATTTCATACGCTTGCTTGTCCCTATGTCATCTGATAGTGGCTTGGCAGCCACCCTCTCGGTGACGATGACTCAGTGTGCTGCTTTTCCTGTCTTATTCTATGAAACATGTCATTTGATGTGAGTAACACAGCTCATTTTAATGAGTCACAGGGCCAGGAAGTATAAAGAAGATGCAGCTTTCTAAAGAGTGCAGTTCAAACAAATGTTAGAACAACAGTCTTGAAAAACAATTCTTCATCTTAAAATCGTGCATTTGACATACCTCATGTCTACCTACCTACGTGGTACAAAGGGGTTTTTTTCTCCTCCTTGAAATCATTAGTGTTAACATTCCTGGCAGTATGTTTGATTAATTTAGGAGACGGGTGGGGAGAATACGTAGAAGGACATTCTTATAAATTTGACACCCATTTTTAGAGAATCCTTAAAAAGCTGAGCTTCACTTTCTAATTACAAATGTACAGTCCGTAACTGCTGCCTTTATTTCAGTGCATGTTGTAAGAAACTTATATTCTAATTTGATGGGTCCAGTAAAACAAAAAAAATAAATAATTTTTTTTCTGCCTCCACTTGCAAAAAAAAAAAAAAAATCAGATACATTAAGACTCTGAATCTACTTCTTCCCTTTTTTAGCCTGGAGCTATAACCACAAAACTATTCTTCCCCTGCCTGTGGTTATAAAGGTTTTTCCTATTTACATAGGAAGGAAAACCTGTATGGATTTTTACATTTCTTCTCCAAGGATTCTTCATATTAGGAAAGAAAACAGGAAGGAAAAAGCAGTTGCCACAACCTTCTGCTCTCTCTGACCTTATGGAATGGAAAACTCCTCCAATAAGAGGAGAGTGGGGCATAGAGGAGAACCAGGACAATAACACTGCTTTTCCACACAGTTTTTTAGCATTGTTTTACTGGAGTGAAGAAAAAAAATCCCTCTGCTACTGCCACTCTTCATCAAGGCTGTGAAGAATCATAGAATCACAGGATGGTTTGGGTTGGAAGGGACATCTAAAAGTCATCTAGTCCAACGCCCCTGCAGTGAGCAGGGACACCCTCAACTAGATCAGGTTGCTCAGAGCCTTGTTCAGCCTCACCTTGTATATCTCCAGGGATGGGGCTTCATCTACCTCCCTGGGCAACCTGTTCCATTGTTCCACTATCATCATGGTAAAGAACTTGTTCCTAACATCCAATCTAAATCTACGCTCCTCTCATTTAAAACCATTGCCCCTCATCCTGTCGCTACAGGCCTTTGTAAACCAGTCCCATACCAGCCTTCTTGTAGGCTCCCTTTATGTACTGGAAGGTCACAATCAGGTCTCCCTGGAGCTTTCTCTCCTCCAGGCTGAAGTTACAGATTCTTTCATTACCTTTGTATTCCTTAGAATACAGAACAGTTTCTTCATCATCTCCCTTGTCAAAACCAGCATCTTGAAGAGCAGTAATGCAGTAAGATCTTTTCTACTTCTTTCTCTTCTGTCTCCCTAGAAGTTGCATTGCCACATACAACAGCAGGTGTCTAACTTTTCTCCTCCATCCTCCTCTCAGTAGCTAACGGCAAAATAGAGAAATCTCAGGCAACACCTCAAAAATCACCACTTACTGGAGAAAGAGAATAGGAGCTCTGTCTAACCAAACAAAGACCATTTGGACCGGACGTTAGCAAAGGCCAAACTGACCTGGTTGTAAATTCTTTGCAAAATAGAGGATACTACCGCTGCAAATGGCTAGACCACGGTCAAGCAAGAGAGGAACATAGACCAGTGTCACTATGGCCTTTTTCTTTCTAAAGGTAGAGACATAGTTGAACCAAACAGTCACACCTCCTCTCAAAATTATGACCAAGTTTTTGTATCATATTTTTCTGAATAAAAATAATGTACTTATTTGAAAATACAGCATGATTTTTTTTTTAAGGAAATGGCAGAGAACAAAGTGCATAAGGCCAAACTTTCTAATAAATGAGATTTATTGTGGGAAAAAAAGTCCAATAATTGCATTTTCAGGGGAAAGGTCATTATTACTTAGAAAGAGGTTAATAGAACAATATTAATAGCTTTTTACAGGGCAAAAGAGATAGATGCAGTATTAATATGAATGAAAACAAGAATGAGGACGCTCCTTGCTACCAAAGTTTGGAATAAAAATTCAGAAGGTCAAATTCATCTTTCATACATCCCAAAATAAAGAATTAGACAGTATAAAACGTTATCAAGCCTTTTCTTTCAGCGAGTTTAACAGAAAGTAGCAGGAATAAAGTGATCAAAAGTTTTAGCCTGAAGCCAACAATTAGAAGCGTGGCTCAAGTTCTGTGTCTCTGGGAGACTCTAAGGGAAGATTGTTGAAGATAAAAGTCAACATGACTCCATCATTGAACTTTTACTAAAGGAATTGTAGCAATTCTGTCTATTTGGCCAATATTTTAGATTAGAATAAATTTCTAAAGTAACGGAAAATTGCCAGAGATAAAAAGTAATTTGCAATATACATTAATAATAATGTTACATTACACATCCGTAATGCATTTCATGCGAAAAGTCTTAAAGTACTTTATAAGCACTTAATTAAGCCTCCCAACACCCTGGGATATAGATGATTTTTCTCAACCACTCCACAACTGGAGAAACTAAGGTACAGACAATGTAGAGCAAAACATTTGCCTCAAGTTATGTAATGATTAGAATTTGTTACTAACAAAACCAAATAATTTTTCAGTCAAAATAAAAAAGTGCTGCATATTTTTCCAGTTTTGAACACTCAGCAATCTCTGAAATGCATCTGAGAGGTTTTTTCCTCATAAGCAACTTTAAACACAAAAATATGTTGTCTAGCAACAAATAAATAAGCAACAAATAAATAAAAACTGTCAATTTGAAATACATGTTGCAAACTTAGCTGCTTGTCCTCATTGGTAAAACTAGTTAAATAATAAAAATATAAATTCCAAGAATCTTGAATTTTAATCCCCAGTCTTGACCACTACTATTCATTTTCTCTTTTAGATAGTGTTGAGTGAGGAAGAAAAGAGATATCCAAAGGTGATTCTAAAGACGGTTATTAACAACTGTCATGCACATGTGTAAAATATTAGCATGTTTTAACTACAAGGCTAAGCAGGATCTGTCTAACTAGTAATTCCAGCTGAAATACACTCAGCAGTACCACACCAGGACTCACAATTACAGAAGTTTGCTATTAAAATGCAAGTTGGAATCCACTGTTAAATCTCCATAGTGATGAATACACTGAAAAGCTGTCCTACTTTGGAAGATTAAATTGACTTTATTTTTGGTTATTGTATCTAAACACTGTAACTTGCTTCATTGTACTCTCACTAATTCAGTTTTGCTTTACCAAGCACCTCAGACAAGAGAATTTGCTTCAAGTCGCAGTCAAGCTGGGAAACATATATAAATTTAGGACATTTTTTCAAAATACTGTAATTACGAGTATAAGCACTTGAAGTCAAAACTCGTAATTGTGCATGATGAAGGAACACTGAGGAATCTTTCTGTTGAATGTTTCGGTTGTAAAGAGAGCCACCAATCTCCCAAGTTTGAGGACATTTCAGAGCAGGTGTCTGCACCGTACTAGGGACGTTAAATAAAGAAATTATTGAAGGGCTACAATACTTATAAAATCCTGATGTGAAATTTATTTCACTAGTAGCACTGCATTGTATAGTCATTTGAGGAAGAGATTACTTAATATAATGTAATGGAGGAGATTAATGTAAGAGATTAACTCTTCAGCCCTTACTCTTGTACTATGTTCTTTATATACTAATCAGGTAAAGAGATGGATAGTAGCATTTTAAAGCTTTCCCTTTCTGTGATCTATTTCTCTGAACGAAATAAAGACATCTGATGATGTCTAGCCTTCCTCACACTGAATTCATTGCTTTAGTCTATAGGAAAGGGCTTTTGGAAGAAAACCTTAACATAAGTCAAGACAAATTAAATTGAGATAGTGCAAAAGGCATAATGCGAACAGAAGAAAATACCATGTGAGAACACATAAGAGCTTAATTTTCCCATTACTAAGGCAAGATTGGGTGAAAGCTAATAAATCATGGCAGCGCAGCACCACACGGAAACCTGCGCCTTACCTAGCATTAATGAGGTACCCACTCACCACGGCTTTTACAAGGCACAACGAAACACTGCAAAGTAAGAACATTCATGAGTTTTGGCTATCACAGTGCAAGCAGTCTGCAGAGAATCACATGGGTAGTTCGGCTTCCTTAGCTGCTGCCAACAAAAGCAGCCAAGTGAGAAGGACACACAGATCTGGGTTCCCTCCCCAGCTCTGCCACCTCGTCAGGAAATTGCTGTCTTCTAATCCCTCTGTTTTCTGCCTGGAAAATGGCTTTCTGTGGGGAATTTTAAGGAGAAGCGGTAGTTTTAAAAGTCACTTTGGAAACACCCCAATGCTTGGTGACAGAAATATTTTGTTTTCTGGGGGTTTTTTCCTTCTTTATCATCTTTACAGGTAGAAAAATCAGGCAATTTTTTCAAGTAGGGATATATCTTAAATATTTTACTGTTGCTGTCCCTAAAACTGACTCGTGCACAGTCAGTATTGAAATCTACTTACATTTCAAACTCTGTAGTATTATGTGATTTTGTTGGACGGAGAGATAGATGCAAAGGAACAATAGACATCGCAAATATTTTTGAAATAAGCTATTTCAAGTCTTTTAATCTTAAAAAGTACTTAGTCAATATTTTCGTAAAGTACTCCAGTTGTCAGTAAGTCTTAACCCTAAAAATGTGAAGGCACAGGGATCCCTATGGGTTTGTTAGTGGGGGGTTTAACATTTTAAAGTTTTTGATTTGTTACTGAGCTGCTGGAAAGGGGGGAAAAAGTCTTATAATGGGACTGTAGTTGAATGCTTAATTAGGAACAGTTAATCACCTCTTCAAATAAGCTGAAGAGTTACATAACTATGCCTTACAATTCCACAGATAAAGAGAGTTTAACTTGGCTTCCTATGGAAATAAGCTTTATATAACTGTTTTGTCTGTCTCTCCATCTTTCTTTTCTCCCTCCTTTACTTTCCCCTCAACAAAAGACGGAACCGTTAGCCAATTTGAACTTGAGGGCTAAAAATCTCCAAAACGATATTCCTACTGGTTTCATGAAGACAGCTGATAAGATAAGAGAGAAAGACCTAAATCACTGCCCTAGTTTCATCTAAAGGAAAACAGAGAAAGTTATAGGCGTAAAAAGTTGGTGTGAGATTACTATTTGTAATGCCTGGGCCTGTGCAGGTCAACTCTGTCTTTACTTCGGGCTCAAAACGCAGGCCTTTAGGAAGCATATGGCTACAGCTATAATAAAGATGAATGATTAATGTGATTTTTCCATTTGTTTGATTACTAATACACCCTATATTGTTTTGTCTTTTATTTTAGCTGAATGCAGTGATAATGGCTAGTGGATAATGAATTATCCAGAGGTGCTCATGAGCGTCTACTTCAACATACACTGAGGCAGAGTTAGGTCAATGCTGAGAGCAATTTTGAAAACCAGAGCTCAGAGTGATAATCCTTAGTTTATTCCCTAGAGTAGTATGTTGACAGGACAACCCTCCTCATGTAGTAAAGCCAATCTGCTCTGACATTAAGAAACCCTGTGGTTCAGTTAGAGTACTGTTGTCTATCTTTGATTTGAAAATCTCAAGGAGAGAAAACCATTTCAGACAACTGATTGTTGTATTTGTGAAGTATTCTTCACCATTTTGTTTCTCATAGATGTAGAAGAGATGATGTAGAAGAGATACACACTTTTAACTAAATACAAGCCCCAAACAAAATTCCTTAATTTTTACAAATATTTGAAAATTGCTGGATTTTGAAAAATTTTGAAGGCAATCTAAATTCTGTGAATAATTCTTATCTTCACTAGTCTAAAGCAAAAGTCCAGATTCACATGTTTTGGAATACCTCACATGAAGATTTAAACATGGTAGTCCATTCTCATAAAAACCAAATAAACCCAGAAGAAACTGCATCTTAATCTAGTTGAATTTTAATCTAGTTTAATTATTGTACTTACTATCTTATTTTTGTATCTTTGTATGCCATTATACTCTTGAGGATGACTTTTTTCCACGTTTTTAACCTTTTTTAATTCGCACAGCGAAGGATGAAACTGAGCTAACGTGTGAAACGAGGACCCGCTGCCACAGTGAGCCAGGGATGAAAAATACTTCTTGTCCACAAGAGTGTTAATGTTTGGGGTTTTTTTCCTCTGAGTGCTTTTCTTAATTCAATTTCATGAATTCAGCATACTGTTTCACTCTACTGGTCTACAGGTGTAATTTTTCTACAACTCCTTTCTGCGTCACAATGATCACAACAGCCCATCTTACTATTTCATACAGGATTACACAGAGAACAGTTTCATAGTGTTCAAAAACTGAGCACAGAGACCTTCACAACTGCTTCTTTTGAGATAGAAGTGAAGGGAAAGGTGGTGGAACTTGTGAGATGGCTGAAGCCATCTATTTGCTGTAGGCACTAGAAGTGTTATTTTGATACGAGGAAAGAAAACCATCATGATTTTTACCAAAGGTAAACTCATTAGAAGAGTTACAGAAAAACAGATATGTCTATGTCAGCATTATAGTAAGATTGTACCAGTCATAATCAGGTATGTACTCAGAGCATAGCGTTCAAGAATCAGTACAGAAGATAAATACGGTAAAAACAACATAAATGAGCAGTCATTGAAATATCCTCTAACAATGAAATATTTAGAAAAATTACGAAGATGAATATAGTGCCTCATATATCTGCGTGTCAAAAGGAGTAGTAATGTTTCTCGTATTAGTACAAAAATGAATAGTTTTGTCAGGTTTTTATCCTGATAAAGATTTTTTTCTTATGGCTATAGAAATGTACTGAAGTATTTAAATCACCTGTCAAATGTAAACCTACTCGAGCACTGACACTTTAAAAATATAATGTGAAATCAGACATCATTTATACTCGCTAGGATTTTTCATGTTGTCTTATAACATATAAATGGTGAGGCTAGATGCAGAAACAGTAGATTTTCAATTTTAATCTTTTTTCTCACTAATTTCCAGAATGTAATTCTGCCCCCAGCTGGTTAAGATACAGCCGACATAGGAGACTGAAAGTGAGAGAATATTGAACCTATGAACTCTGCTTCTTCTCAGATGATGACTACAATTTGCATGCAAAGTATCAGCAGCTTTACTGTTCAGCACAGGTGCTAATAGATTCTGAGTTCTTTATGTAAGTATATACTGTGCCCTCTTCATTATAGTACTAAGAGCGCAAAGGTGAAACTGTTTTCAGGAAACAGAGTTCATTGATTACTCCTACAGGACATTACAATTAATGACATCGGTCTGTGGTAATTGCTACACCTGTATCAGATCAACCAAAAAGTAGAAATTTAATACCCACTCTTGTCACCATTAGATTCCAGAAAGTTGCGTGCATCTACTGCCTGGGATGGATTTTCACATGCCTATTTGTCTTCCTACTGCTCTGTTACATCTGTCTTTTTGCAAATAGAATGTACATACAGAAAAATTTACATGACTTTCACTCTTTTTTTCAGGTATAACTGCAGCCCATCTTTATCTCCCAGGGAAGAAGAAAAAGAAAGGAAAAAGGGAAGTACAGCAATAGAAAAGCAGGGAGATAAGTTATGATTATTACATTTTGAAACAAAAGCTTTCATTCACCCTTTAACCTCTCTCCACTACCTCCTATCATATTTCAGGACATCTCTTCTGATGCAGCTGAAGAACAGATTACAAATACTTTCAAATTCATCTAACTTATTTTCCATTCCATATATCACCTTTTCATATGCAGCTTCTTGTCACATCAACAATCCACTCCCTCAGTAACAGCCCTGATGCATCCTTTCAGGTTCTCAGTGTTAGTTTTCAATACCATGAGACTAAAGGGGGAAGTGTCAGGAAGCTTAGCCCCCGTATTTAGGCCCCATGTATTCAAATAAACAATATTGACAAAAATTATTCATTGGAAATAGCTTTCCTAGAATAAGGCAAAAAGAAAAAAACAAAACAAAACATGAAAGAAAAATTTATTCTGAACTAAAAAATTCAGTATAGATTTTAACATCTATGTAAAAGTTAACATTAGTATAAAGTGTGAATGAAACGAAATGGTCCCAGTAGTAGGGGCCAACTGGATGGCACAGAGTCTGGTAATTGCCGCTTTCCAGAGTTTCCCACTGCCTCCATATCCCGGAGTCCCAAGCAGGCTCAGAGGAGAGGACAGCCGCAAGAACACATGGTCCACCTGAGCCCTGCAGAAACTGAGGAAACAGAACTGGACATGGCTAAATTTTGCAGAGCGCTACAGGAGTACGAACACCAAATGAACGCGGTGAGTTTACATGGCAGAGAAGTGAAGTTACGAGATAGAACAGCGCTGCTGAGGGAGCACATGACTGAAGCAATGGGATGTGAATACTCAATCCATCAACCCTGAGAGAAAATCTCTAGTGTAGGTTTGGGAAGAGGCAGAATGAGGAGGAGCACTGTTGGAAGGGGGGCAGGGGACAGATCCACTAGGCACAAATGGTTGTTAATGAAGAATGCTGCAAGCTCACAAGATTACTCCTCGACCAAGCACCGACCACGTTGAGGATGTCAGAAGAGAAAAGTAAATATATATGCCTGAAGTAGGAAGCAGCAGACCCAGAAATGACTGTGTATCAGAAATTTATCAGAACAAAGGAGTATGTCTCTATGGATATAATGAGTGAGGCAGGTCTGACACCGCATGGTAGGAAGTAGGTGAGTACATTGCCTGCAGGATGAGGACAGTGGAATCCTGGTCAGTGTTTGCTAATTGTGAAGACAGAACTATCCCATATCCAGCATATGAAATTTTTGAAAACCTCGTATAGTTGCATTAAAAGGTTTAATTTCTCTTTACTATTTACCTAACAGCCCTGGTACTAATTTTCAGTACTTTCCAGACAAACTGTGTTGCAGCCGAGCTTTTCCCTCACATTCCATAGCAGCTGAGTTTCTTTGTTTTCCTCCACCTTTTGGTTGCCACATAGCAGCCCTTACGAAAAGTGTCCAACTAAATGAGCACTGGAAAAAACTATCTTATCTCCAGTGTACTTTTTAAAAGGTATCATCTTCATTGTGCCTTTCATTCGAGATGATCAGGAGATGAAGCTAGAGGAGGGGTGTGCTCAGCCCCTCCCCAAAGACATTCAGAACAAAACTTTTGACAAATTGCCAGGTTGCAGAGAGGAAAAAACCCAAACCAAACCAAATCAAAAAAAAAAAAACAACACCCCAGACCAAAACCAAATAAAATCCATTGTTTTGTGATTGTTTTCCATGAGGCCAGTTTCTGTACTGATTCACGTGAATACAACTGCCCTGATCTACACTAATAGAAAATTTGAGTCATAGAGTAACTTTAAATTATAGTCCTAAATTCTTGCAAAGTACAGGTCACTAAAAGGAGCGAGAGTAGCCTGGGTAATATGACACATTTCCAGCCTAACGATTTTTTGCTGCCTTTTGACCTTTTGATTTAAAGACTACCTCCATATTATAATCCTAGCAGCTCTGGTTCCACAGCTCTCTTTTTCAGGGTTTCCTAGGCACACCACCACCACAACCCCTCTCCTCAAATTCCTTTAAAATCCTGACACAAAATTTGGTCAAAACTAAATCCAAATTAAGTCCATCTGGGGAAAGTGGAAAAAGCTGAACTCCATCTTGTTGTCTTCAACATCCTATGGTTGCATAATAACAAAATGCCTTTGTTCTCACAACTAAAGTATGCATCAAGAATCAAAGAAGCAAGAAAAAAAGGGAATGTTCCAAGCTATTACTGTAACAATCCAATTACAATGCCTATCAAACTTAACTTCACAGGTTATAGCTCCTAATTGCCTGACAAAAATTGACACTTCAGTCGCAACAGCATAATATAATCAGAGTCCAAATTAAATTTGATCGTGGGCAGAAAACGATGCTATCATTCGGCGGCATGGAAACAGGAGATCAACTAGCATGATATCAAGGATCAGAAATGAAAATTATTCATTAATGGCAATGGTTTTCTGATAATGGAAATGACACAGTTCAGACGGCTTCGTAAAAACACTATTAATTAAAAAGATGATAGACCTAACAAGGCATAGAAACCAGTGGAACCTTTCTCTGTGCTTGTTAAGGTGAAGGATGACAATTTTTAAGAACAGAAGTTTATGCACTTTTGTGAAAAGTATTCTGCTGATTCTGTAGCAAGTTTACTTGTTCTTGCTTAGTGAAGCATCTTTCTCTAGGGTGCTATGGTAAAGGGACATAAAAAGCGTCTAAGGCCATAATATGGCATTGTAATAAGCCTGAACACTACCAGCTATAAAGCAGAAGGGTCCAATTCATAAAAAAAATGCACATGGGATTTTTGCATACTCCCAAGAAAAAAGTGCCGAGAAAACTATTTTATTTCCCTGTGCAAGCAGCTCTGTCCCCGTTTTACTTTGGAGAAACGCAGAGGTGCTTTATGCTGAAGAGAGAGCAAGCCAGAAATCCACCATCAAAAGTTTCTCTGAGCAAGAAAAGGAAAGGCCAACGTCTCAGACTGCTGAAGTTCAGACGATGCCTCTGTGTTCCTTACACAGAGCTCCAGCTATTACCACAATAAAAAAACCTCCAATACTGATACAATGCCACAAGCATTGTGTTTGAAATAACCTTCTCAAAGGGTTGATCGCTCTACTATTGAAACCACTGGGTGCTTTTGCCACAACTGGAACAAATCAAACTTCAGTTGCCCAGTTAGAGGAAGAAAAGGTCTATTGGCTTGTTAACAATCTCCGTGATCTCCTCCCACGCATTATGTTTGGGCTCTGCACCCTGCAGGATGGGTCACTGCCCAACACACAAAACTGAAACTACTTTTGAGGACCCTCATCTCTTTCTTCTTCAGTAGCTGAGAAAAGTAAAGAGGCATCCCCTGCTGCAATTCCTCGCTCAACAGGCATCTGCTTTGGAAACGCACCAGTACAGGCCTCTGAGACTTCTTGCTGTGGGAAACCGAAGATTCAAAAGACTGAAAAAATAAAGGACTTTCAGAAAGAACAGAAGGGAAGAACGGGCAAAGATAGACGCGTCCTTGGAAAAGGATGGCTCAAAGCAGATCCTCCTGACCCTGGAATGCAACTACATTAGGTCTTAGCAAATCAGAGACCCAGGAACAAATCTCATGTTCCTTAGGTTGTCTAACTGAGGGTCGCTCATATCCAAAATGCATCATCCCAATCTGCCTCTAAATTTTCTTCACTTGATAAGTAATAGCCTTGAAGATCACCTCACTTACAAGAATAGAAAATAAAATAAATAAAATACTTAATACTAGTCTGCTTAGAGCAGCTCTAAAACCAGAAAAACATGCAAATAAGGGATATACTTTTAACTTTCCTTAACTATTCAATAGTCCTTCTATAGAGTGCACAAAGCTTGCCTGAATTGTCCACTCTGTTTAAAAAAAAATAAAACCTCAGAAGAGTGATGATATAAACTAAACTGTACATCAGCACTGCACTGTACCTGTGGGAACTCCAGGGCAGGTCCTGCGGTTTTGGTGCATTTTATTGAAATCCTCTTTAGCCCTTGAAACATAATCATTTAAGACAGATGCAAGGAGTGTTGGAATTCAACATGCAAACAGCTCAGGAGAAGACCAACACATTAATGGAGAAAATAGCTACCCTATAGCACCAGCTAGCATGTCCTTGAACGATATTGCAGGTACCACATGATCATCTCTTGGGTTTTGGCAATTTGAGCTCATGAGAGGCTGTTTACAGATCCAGAAATTTAGAAACACAGTTTATTGTTAATGTTATTCATGTGTTGGTTTGTTTTTATTCCATTTTGGAACAAAGTTCAGAACCAGGAAGAATGAAAAACAAGGAAAGAAACTAGAGATCAAAGTTTGTGCTTGTTCGTGGAGCTTTTTTTAAATAAATAATAGAATTATATTGCTTATAATGTATTCTGGGAAATGATGTAAACCCTTTTCTGATGAATGGCACTGTTCAGCAGTGAAAGTGGGCATACTTATCCCCACAGCAGGGAATTTAACACAGAGGCAGCCAAAAAACAAATCCACTGTGACCATTAATCCTACAGGGTAAAGTTATAGATTGAGTCATCTAATGGATAAATAACCTCTCTAAATTCCAGCAAACTAAATCCTAGATACGTTCTTTTATGAACTCAGGGTCAGATTCACACCCACTGACTCTCAGGCTTGTGGGGAATTTTCTGATTAAAAGTTTTGGTTGCAAGAAATGTCAGTTCATCAACTTTGACATGTTTTGTGGGCATGGTCTGCACAAGGGTGGAATTTCAGGTATAAGAAAGAGCCAGAACATCTAGACTAATAAACAGGTCAGCAGTCAGAATGCCTTTCAAATTAAGAAAATAAATCCATGTCCTTGTCTCTGCAGGCCCTCATCCAGGGCACACCGGTGATTTCAGATTACTGAGTCACCTCTTACTCTGCCACCTGTCTGTTCATCACATCCTCCTCTCCTGTGAAAATTCTGAGTGGTCTTGAGTTCATGCTACTGACAGCTCAACATCTCACATGAAGCAAAAGCCATTTCATCCTTATCTCTGCTAACAGCGTAAAATCAAAACAATTACAATTCTTTAGTTCAAGTCTGACAACAGGAGCATCACTGTAAAAAGAGATCTGCCCTCCTACTTCCCAAAGCCATTGACCTCCAAGGAGTTAAGGGGAGGAAAACACCTTGCTCAAGTAGAGCTGCTGCGGCCAGCAGCCCTCCTACAGTCTCATTGCAGACTGTAACTTGTGACGGGTACAACCTGGAATTCTTCCGTTTTCCAGCAGCACTCACTGAACCAGGAAATACACAGCATTAAGAAGAAAATAAATAATGAAATTAAGCTTAACAGGGTTACTGGCCCATTTTCAGATCCCCCATTCTAAAACTTGCAAGTCTCACCATTAGGCATGTTGCCAAGTCTATCTCCCTGCTGAATTCAGGCTTCTGCACCGCTCAAGAGGAGTCTGTTAATGACTACACAGATCCACAGCTGTTTACGGTTTAGACTCAGTGGTGGACCAGGCAATAAGCTTGATCCAACAATGAAGTTGTTGGACTCTCACAGCAAGAGGAGACGTTGTGTCAACTGTTTACTTGCTCATAGTGCGAGTGACTACCAGGACAGCTTAGCGGGGCTGTAAGAAACAGGGAAAGGAGTAAGGATGGATCGGAGGGAAGCTGTGCAGGTCCCTGAAAATAAAAGAAGAAATATATAAAGAAACCAGGCTTGAATAGCTTGCAGAAGCATAAATGAAGTAATAAAACAAATAGGGGAGTCAAGTTCTTTACCATACATCCAAAAAGTGACAAAAGCTATGTAGAAAAATATCTGAAAATAAGAGCTAGACGTTCATTTGTAGAAGTCTGCTGTGACATTTTTCTGTTGCAAATTTTTTTTCTTGGGGGAAGTTTGGGGCTTTTATGAATGAAAAAATGAGAGCAAAAGCTTTTTATGGGAGGCTCTGGTCTTCAGGAAAACTATAGTGAAGGACAGATAGATTTCCAAAAGCCTGCAAAAGACTAGTGGAAAACAGAAGAGAGGTTTATATTAAAATTCTCATTTTTAGACACAGAAGGGAACATAATATTGAAACAAAAAGACATGTAAGAAGATATTTAGAAAAAACAAAAATTATCTTATAAGGGGTCACCACCTTTCAATAACATCAAAGAAGTCATATAGGCTGAGAGCATCTCTTCTAGTCATGCTCTGGCTACAAGTCCAACTTCTGCTGACTTGGAACGGATGTAACAATCTACTTTAAAAACAAACAGAAATACTCTTCAAAGAAGGATTCCTAGGTATCAAGACCAGCAGTTCTGAAAAGAAGGCTTCAAATATTAACAATTGATGAAATTAGAAAATTTACCAAAGAAGCACCTTTGTTGATGCAAGATTTTAAAGCATGACTTGACAATGTGCGCTGGTCCAGGTTTGTTTCACTTAGAAGCAGTGCATTTATCATTAAGGCAGCATTTTCAGTCTTTTCAGTTAAGATAGTTCCCAGGACTTCCACATCTGGTGCCAAGGGGACGTTACAAACTTATAGAAAGCATTAAGGACATGTCTGTGTGGGGAGGCAGCTGATCAAGTAATTTATTGATTAGCCATATAATATTAAGTACAAAATTCCAAAAGGAAAAGATAAAACTATTTCTGGTAAGGCGAAACCCTCCGTATTTACTAAATAAATTATCCACAACAGGAAATGCTTACTTGATTGCTTGATTGCAAAGTCAGGCAGGTCCTCGGCCTCACTGACTTCACTAGAGCGATGACAATTTACCAACGGAAGATCTATACCCCAAGATAATTTCTTAATGCAATGGTAAGCTCTTAAATTTATAAAAAGCAGGACATAGGAAATGTAAACATGAAAAACCTTTTTTCTAATATACACAGCTCCAAAAAGCAAGAAGACAGAATAGATGAGATGTGTAAACTCATGAAGTTCTATTTCAAACTGAAGTCTCATTTCTGACTCATGTATGAAGTGCATCTACATAGTATAAAAAGCGGAGCAGAATAGCTACCAAAACTCAACCTCATTCAAGGGTGCAGCTGCGTTGAAGCTTTCCTTGACTCGCTGCCTGCCTCAGCGCTACAGGCTTGCAGCATAATTTTAGAGTTAGAGCCCTGCCCACTTCCAAATTTCAAAATTCCCTTTTTTGTGTAGGGACACTAAAACCGGGTGCCCAAACTCCACTGTGTGCCTGTGAACTGCCCTCTGAAAATGTACCACCCTAGCCTATGCCTCTAAGATGCACAGCCCGATGCTAAGAAGAACCATCATCAGAGAAGACAAAGGGATTTCTGTGGTCATCCAGCTTTTCCTAATTCAAGCTCATGTCAGAGAGCGAAGGAATGTCTTTGGGCGGCACCTGCTTATGTTTGTTCTGGAGTGAGAGCAATCTAAATATTGGCAGCCAATAAGAATGAGAATGCCATACTGTGCCATAAACACTAGTCACCGTGACTGTCCAAGGTCACTGTTATTAAGCAGCTGGAGGTGACAAAACAAAAGTGAGAAATCTGTACCATAAATGTATCATACTGGAGAGCCCAGGCGTCATAGGTATTGTAAGGTTACACAGTTTATCTTTCTTCCTTCTGCCTCATTTTACATATAAATTCTTTCAAGGGTTCAGAAAACAAGTAAGTCAGATCAAAGTAAACACATAATATGCAAAAACAGGTCCACTTTGTATCATATTAGCAATATAATTTTCCAGAAAAAAATGAAATTAAGAAAGTAAAAAAAAAAAAAAGGTGATTAAAAGCAACCATGCAGCAAGCAAAGGGAAAGATACCTGTACTCTGGGGGGAGGCTACTGTAACAGACAGGGGGCTTTGCCATCCCACTCAGCCCTCTTTATAGCCCCGTGCTACAACAGCGTCTTGGATGGTAGATACTATTCTCTATTGATACCTAAGGGACAAAATCTGCAGATGGGACCCATTTCAAAAATGTTTTTTTTCTGTATCCATTTAAGATGTCAGTTAATACTCCCCAACAAAATGGAAACTACTTTTCTTGTAGATTTTATCTCAGACTTGGCTAAAGTGGGAGTCAAAACATTTATGTCCTTTCCTCCTACTCATTTTCACCTGTCCACAGTATAGTAGAAGCAGCTACCACAGCAAGTGCGTGCCACTAGGTCAGGTTGTGGGATATCATCTGATCTAACAAAACCCACTAACAAAGTAAATGTGCCATGATTCATCGATTAGGTGGAGAAATACTGCTCTTCTTTCTTTTATTGTATCAAAAAATAAATAAGTACTTCCCCACAGCTAAGATCTCATTCTGCAATGCATAGGAGTTTGCTGCTATCTGCAGGTAAAATACTCTATTACTGAGTAAAAATCTGGAAAAGAAGCCAAGCATTTAGCGTCTGTTTTTAATTGCAGCTTCACACAGTTCCGTGTAAAAAATGAATGAAAATACAGATCTCTCACATGGGGCTGAGAGGAATGTTTTCTCTCTAATATGACAAGCTGTAGGCCCACCGCTCCTAGGAGTGTGCCTCCAAGACCTGCTGGTGACCGTGGGCAGGGTCACGCTTTCACGCAGTCATCTAGGATAACTCTGACACTTTCTAGCTATTGCACAAGAAGAGAACTCCCGGGCTGTAAGAGTGTTCTTGTGGTGTTCAGTAGCCCTCAGATATCCTCTGAGCTGTGACAGGCTGCCAAGAGGATGGGGCACAGAGCTGGTTCCACAAATGCCAAAGCTTTCAGGGAGGCTGTAGACAATATCAGGAAAGACAGTTCAAAAGGGTTACAGACAAATTGTGATTTGCCCCTCTGCTCACACGACAGGCCTAGAAAGCCTGCTGTCATACGGGCTGTCCCTCACAATCCTCCACTCCACTCATTCCATTACATGGCATTATTTTTATTTTTAATCCTCACTTTGTCCTACAAGCACGGAATGAACAGAAATACATTCAATATGCTGAAAGGCAATTGTTAATGAATTTTCCTAGCTTTAAAATTCAGAAGCAGCCAAAAGATTCTGCATGTGCTTTACAGAGCTCACTATGTGAGAATACTACCCTCAAAGTGTAAAATACGTTGCAAATAATTTCTAGTTTTATAGTTATACTGCTACAGCACTTCAGCTGTTAGAAAAGCTGTCCTACAAATATTAGCTAAATTGGGAATACTATAGATGACACACTTTGTGTTTGTCTTGAGCCTAAACCGGATTGTTTAAGATTTGTTCCAAATGCAGCAAGACAGTTTTGACTAGTCTGTGGATAGAAAGAAGGACACGATAGAAATAATTAAAAAACATTTAATCAAGCAAGATCATATTGGGGGAGTCATTACAGGAAATACTGACTACAGGAAATGACAAGCCCCACATTATCTCATCAAGGCTTAGATATTCGCCTTGCAGTTTTGCAGGGCTGTGCTGCAGTGCTATAGCAAGAGTTCTCTAGCTTGCTATCAAACACACATCTCCAAGGCTCTGATCCCCACCACTTTTCAAATGTGGCCTCAATTTATGAAAAGTCTGACATAACTTTAGTGTCATTTTCAAAGAAGAGTTTCAATATGAGCCGATTTCAGCTTGTGGGTAAGAGGTGGGCACCAGAATCAGCACAAAGAGAATACATAAGAACACAATATAAAGAAAATTAGAAAACATCCATCGCCAATGATTATCCTTTTAACCTTTAAGTGTAGTCAAAACCTAATGACTTGCTAATTATCAGGAGTTTAATGATGCCTCTAAGCAGAGGTTGTACTACAGGGCACAGTGTCCATGAACCTCTAGGATCTGGGGTTACCTTGTGACTTCAGCCTGCAGTGAATTCTCTTCTCCAACTCTGCTTCTAAGAAAGCTTTCAACTCACCACCCCCCTCCCCATTGTTGCTACCAACAGTGAAGGAAACAATTTTGAACTCTGGCGTAGGCTGGGCTCCAGATGGCTGCCAGCTTTTTAAGCACTGAGTTGACTAACCTTGCTCAAAGCAGGTCTATAGAACACAGTGCTTCAAATATCAGTGTCTGCTGGGATTGCATCTATGTATGTGGAGTCCCACAGCTCCTATCAGTACCATAGTTGAATGAGTGAATCAGGAGCAAGAAGGGTAAAATTGTGAAAACGCATGAGACCTCTCCCTCTCTGATGTTGAACCAGCCCATTAACCAGCAGGGAGCAGTTGAGCACAGACTTCTGTTGAGCTTGCTGACCACTAAAAGCAAATGAATATAACCAGGTTGAGCTGGAGATTAGGAAAGACCAAGAGGTCCACTTTCATGTGAAGATGAATAGGACTGTCCTGAATTCAGCCCAGGTCAAAGAAGTGGTTCAGGATGAGCAAAGTTATTCCTCTTTGGAGCCATTTGCTGAGAACAGAAACCATGAGCAATGACTAAAATTAAATCACTTGGTTATGTTATTTATAATTGTTCTTATGGATTGACAACAATAAACGCACCAGGTAAACCATCCTGGAATGAAGTCTGTCAGTTTCTGAGAGCAAAATTTATGGGGACAGTTTGGTGCTGTTTCCCTGAAGCCTAACCTCAGCCACAAATAAAAGCATTTTCAAATGTAAGGAAATAACTCTGGGACATGTGATATCTGACGTGAAGAGAAAAACCATCATCCTCACCCCTAGCCATAGGCAAGCCTGTTTTCTTTCATTCTTGGCCGATATGAGAGTTAGTACATGAAATATAAATCGCCAATCAACTTTTAAGTTGGGCAGAGCCAATTAATACTGCCTTCTCAACACGGGCTTGAAGGTTATTTCAATTAAATCCTCTATACCAAAGTAGCTGCTGACACTGGATATCTTGGTATTTCTCAGAGGCTGTCCTTAGTGGGTAATTTAAGATCCGCAGCACATTCTTCTCTTCCTTTGATTACTGCAGCCTCCCACTCCTTCCCTGATATCTGCATCGCCCTCCTGTAGGCTGCCTGAGCACTGCTGCCAAATAGATGGCCCGCACCCTCTCCTCACATCAGCTCATTCTTCTGATCAGACCTCTCAATCTCTTCCCAGTGATCCATCATCTTGCTTCAGATTTTTGCCCTACTCCTCCAGTCTCATCTCTTCTATCTTTGACCAAAATAACACATTCTGTTCCTTTTCTGAGAGCCTACAGACATTCTGAAGGATAACTGACTATCGTTTCGGCAAGAAGAGTGAAATCTTGTACATCAAAAATTGAATAAAATAGGAGTAGGGAGTCATTCAGGAGGCCACAGGACTGAAACTATTTTCTCCCTATTTCTGTAATACTTTCTAAAGTCACACTGATTCAACTAGCTCCCTGAGACAACAAGGAAAATAAGGACCTGATACTCCGCCAACACCAGAAAATCTTGAACCCAGAGTAAAGGACATCATATTTTTAACTTCCTCTAAAGGCTCATCACTTCTGCCAAGTCCACAGAAGTCATACTTATTCCAATTTCCCTTACATTTACTATCTCGTTCTACTTGCACCGAGGAAAACACATTCTCTTCTTGTTAGGATGCAGTCCTGGCTCTCAGCTCCCTGCTGTCCTGCTGACTTCCAGTGTAAGCTTGGACATATTGCCTCTCAGCCCATGCTTCAAGTCTCCAGCAGTGCTATAGGGACAACTGTGCTCCCCAGTCTCAAAAACTGTGTTAGGAGAAATACATTCCCGACGGTGAGGTCCTAAGGCTCTGCAATGGCAGTCGGGAGAAATGTGGCAGGGCATGTGGAAGTGCTGGAAGTATAATCTGCAATTATAATCCTTGGTGCACCCAGCATACACAGAACACTAGGTTCTGAACTTCATCACTTTGTGTTATTCAGCATCTCCTGGTGAGATGGATCTTAAAGGCATCTTCCAACATTCCACCAGACTGCAGGTGGAAAGATTGGACTTTGGCTGCTCAGGTTGAGCTACATGGGGGGCTGTAGGTCTCAGAATTCAGTATTTGGTTTTGATTGCTTGTCTCTTGAATTGCTTTTCTTTGTAAGAGTATATTCATTCCTTTCAACGTGCAGAAAACAGCTTTAGGAACCTGGTTTTCCAGCACTGCCTTAAGCCTTCTTTGCAAGAAAAAGAAATCATCATCAAATTAGAGACTTCCATGCAATCTTTTTAATGGTACTGCTGCACACTGGCTTTGTAGAGCTGTAAGCGAACATACAAGTTTCAAGCCAGTGCTAATTCTCTTTGTCTTGATTTTTCTTCATTTACCCCACCAGCCTATTTCTCTCTTAAGCCATATGAGAACAAGTGTGACCACTGAAGAAGTGAGCTTGGTGAGGTGTAGATATTGTGCCTTAAACAAAGATAACACTAATGAATTCACTTTCAACCTTTTCAGCCCAGTGATAGAAAAAGATTTTCAGTCACTTTAGCCTGAGCTACATTTGCACTCAGGGTCACCTAAAGAAAAGGACAACACATTCATCTTTATCCTCCTTGAGTTGTGGAACCACTCAGATAATCTATAGTGAGTTACAAAGTGAAATTAAATACCTTAAAATGCCATCTATCTGATCCCCAATTAAAACATAATCTTTTTAAAGCTGTCAATAGCTGCTGACCAGAATCAATAAGGGGAAGATTATAACTGGCACTTCTCCAGTGATCTTCAGGCAGACAGGAAATACATTGCTGTTGTCAGGTCAGCAGGAAAAGGGGAAAACTGGACCCCAAGCAGAACTACCTCAATAGACAAGTGGAATTTGAGATCCTCTGCAACGATCCTGCTGGGAGGTTTAGGGGTTTAGCGGGAGCGGGGTAGGGAGAGGCGCTGTCGCTTTGTTTGTTGTGGGTTTTCTTTAACTAAGAAGGGAAAGAATATGATACATGGAAAGGTTTTAAAGAAATAACCCTGGAGTCTTAAAATCATGAGTCTTTAGAAAAGTATTTGTAAAAGACATTTTACTTTGATCCTTACATATATATACATATATATATACACACACACACACCAAAGTTCCTGAGTCAGATTCAGCCAGTGTCTTAAGAATTTGAGGCATACTCGCTTTTCATTTGCATTTAAGAAATACAGGCTTACACTTATCTAAGTAGATCCTGGATATCCCTCATCATTGCTACAGGAGTTAAAGTTTTAACTATCTAAATCTAGTGTTTGACATTAGTGACGCAAATGATCTCTACTACAGCATGTAAGCTTAGGGTAAGAGGCCTAAACGACTTCTTTTCCTCCTGACCTACATTAGGATTGCTTTTATTTCTAGGCCAGATTGGAAAGTTCAGGATAAAAAACTGTTTCCCGGTGTGCAGAGGGCCTAGTAGCCTTTCTACCCACAAGCTGTTGCTTTCCTCCAGCCTTCCACAGTACAGATTGTGGCACAAATGCTCCAACCTGCCTGTGAAGTTAGAGCAGTCAGAGCAATACGCTTATTGTACTGACAAAAAAAATCACCAGAGCACTACCTCTAAAGAAAATTCTTTCAACGCAAGCCATAACTGGTGTTAAGTTGTTCAGCAGTCCTTATAACTACATGCTGAAGCATGGCTCATACACGTGAATTTTCCTCCTCCTGCTGCAAAAGCCAGGAAGTAAGCTCTAGACCCAGAAAGAAAGGCTACTGCGATGATCCAAACTTACCTACACCTTAAGATGGTGATCCCAAGTACTTGCTCTGACAGAGTGTCTGCAAAACACTGTATCGTTTCATCTCTATGCATCACTTCCCATCTGCAGAAAAGCGGGCGATGAGTCTTCCCTGCCTCTGCCGATGTGGGGAGAAGCACAAGAATCATTCGAAATGTGGACTTGATAAGCACCTAAAATCAACAGAAGCAAAGCTGGGGTCTGAAACTGTTTATGTGAGAAAACACTTAAGGGATTGTAGCACATATGTAATATGCTGAAACAGCACTTTTAGGTGCTGCTTGCATTTAACTGGGTTGATGAACGACATATCTGACTTTTCTTACTATTATTCATGATTTAAATATAAGCTTTAAAACGACGAGTCTTCTTACAAAACTTTGTGATATTTTGCAAATAATTTGGGCAAGAAGGTCCCTTTGCAAATAAAACAGCCCGTTGTAGTTATTTTCTCCAAAAACCTGGTGAAGCGCAATATGCAGTGGTATTTTCCTGATCAGAGAAGAGCTGATACAGAAGTATGCATAGCATCTCAAAACACAGTAGCAAACCTGCTAGCATAACATTTCTGAAATCAGTCTGGCCCTGTACTTTTCCTAGGAGCGGTTTGGACCCCTGCAGATCTGCATGTTCCCCTGCAGATTTCTCTAATGTTGGTCACTTCTGTTACTTATTGGATGGCACTACAAGAGCACTGTTTTGTTCAGAGTACAACTTTTTTGTCTCATTAAAATAGCACAGACAGGGCTTCCTACAAAATGGCATTCCTACGGCATTGACATTTTGTAGCTCCTCTCTACTCATTCATTAGTAGTACAGAAAATGCTGCTGAAACCACACAAAATTGCACCTGGACAAGGTCAGCTTCAAAACTAACTCTTCCTACTCATAAATCACATGCAAATAATCTAGTTATTGCAAAGTTAGAGTTGTCAGCATTCAACTAGCAGAACACGCAACACCATGATTATCACCAAACTAAATGTTGTTCATTATCATATTTAATACTTTCAGTCTTTCCTGCGTTTCCTACTGATTTCTTCATCAAACTTTACGTTCAAAAGCAAGGCTCTACGCTCTGAGAATAAGGTCCTTTATTTGGAGGCAACAACTTCCAAACCCTTTTGTCTATATAAAACTGCTACATCTGACAAATAATCACTGAAATAAAAATGGATCTAGACAAAGTGACTAGAAACGAACTTTGGATACAGATTGTTTCTTAAAAGAAGAAAAATAGGTCTTCCTCATTTTTTCTCGATCAGAGGAAAACAACATTAAGAAACAAACCAATAATATTCCAATATTGACTTCTTACAGTGAGGTGACATTCTTACCAGAAGGGCAGAAAACATGCAAAACAGGCCTATTTCCATAGTAAGTAGAGGGGTCTGGTGAAGAGAAAAATCAGGCCCAGGAAAAGCAAGAAAGTTGCTTCCAGATTATTTTCAAAGTCTAACTTTAGCCAGCCAGGTGTGAAAATGTTGGCATATGCATCAAGAAAATTCTTGTCCTGTGTTTGAACAGGGGGTATCTTACTGTGTGTTTCAAGCAGTATTTTAATGGTTCATCAATACATTCTTAATTGCGACCAACAAAAACAAAGATCAAAGAAACCAAACAAAAATCTAAGCCCGTTGTAAACAACTTCAACCTCTTGTTCTCCTTAATCATTTAATTCCATACACCTATATTGAAATTTCACACTCTGCCTTAGCAGGGCATTGTCACAGCAAAACACTAGAATGCTGATACCGTGCTAGGTCAAGAGTTAAGTAAGTTCATTCCACCCCTGCTATTTTGTGTTTTAAAGCAGTCCTTACTCTAGGCAGTCTCTCTCTGTTATTATTACTTCTTGAATGATAAGAGCTGGGATTGACCTTCAAAAGAGATTTAAATGGCCTTATCCGAAAAACAGTCTGTGAACATCTATAAACTAATGTGCTGCCTTTACACCTCCTTTCTCAGAGAGGAGGTGTAAAGGCAGCACATCAAAGTCAGCAAGGAACTTACAATAATGGATTTCAAAGTCAAAAATCTAATGCAAATCTAAGTATTTGCTTATAGACTCTTTGAAGTCTTGACAGATTAAGTTTAGAAGTATTTTCATAGATGATATCTACATAATCTAATAGAGATGATTTCAGGAACTGAGTAGATGTTTCCAGTAGATGTTTAGATTATGGAACACCATTTTTCAATAACATTAATAAAGAATACATTTTTGTTTAATTTCTTTTAAGTTTATACCATAATACTGAGCAGTTATAAATGGTATCCTGCATCTGTGGAAAGGTTTTTATCTCAATAGAAAAACTGGCAGATGCATTGGATAAAGGAGTTCTATCTCTGTTACGCTTACATAATATAATTGACTTTGTTAAAGGACATTTAGGTGTTGTTTGATTTACATCCTATGTCAGCTTAATGCATCAACCACGTAAGGTTCCACATGTTTAAATATTTCATTTTAAAAGGTGCAGTAAGCTCATAACTTCTCCAACATCTACTCTTCCCTGACTAAAATGGATTCTCCAGTTTAATCTATTACACTAGAAGTAAATGAAGACTTCACCCTTTTCCTTGACAGAGAAACTGAGGCTGTCATATCACTTATTACCATCAAAGCTGAAGAAGGTAGTGGTAAAATCATGACAGCAATTATATGGTGTTTTTCCTTTTTAAAAAAAAAGTATAAAATAACACTCAAAACATAAAAATGAAAAAAAGAAGCCAGTAATGCTTGCATTCCTTACTGAAACCATTCTCTACTGCTACTTTTGATATCAGAATTTTTCTTTTAAGTTAAAAAACAAAAAAACAAAAAAGCCTTTGTTTTTTTTTCCAGGTTCAGTTTGATTTATGTTTATTCATTATCATATTCTAAGAGCAATCTTTTTCAAATTAGATACACTTACAGATGCTGGAACTACTTAAAATGTGTTTGTAGTCCTAGTCTGCACCAAAAGAGTTTTCCTGGTTCTAGCATGCCAGAAAAACATCCTAGTGTGTGCACAGTTAAATATATCCAGACAGAAGTGGTTTGGCTGGTAGATTTTTCTTGTGTTAGTGCATCTGCAACCAATATTGCAACTAAATAACGATTTTAACCAACATAGCTTTCCAGGAAATCGCTGCCATAAGATGAACTTGCTTATACCTCTTCTTACTAAGTCTTTAGAGGACCGCTGTCACCGTGCAACCGCATGAGGGTTCACACTATAAAGTATAAAGCAGTTCTAAGTAATACTGGGCATTTAAAACAAAACTTGCAGCCGTAGCTGCCAAGTATTTTCAGAAAGAGCAAATATGTCACTCCACCTTTCTGAATATCAGTAAACTGAGGCTCTGAAACTGTGTATGATGCACCAACGTAGAGACTCCAGGTGGAAGAACAAAGCAACCTGGAGATCCCACTCTATCTCTTGGTAGAGTTTTCTTCAATCTACAGAAGGGTAAAATTCCACAAGATAGAGGACACTGCAAATTCAAGTGTCTGTCACACAACACAGTGATGCTGCCTTTCTTCGAGCTTTACATGGATTTTTTTTCTTATATATCCAGGAAAAGTAGGGCAGACAAAAAGGGACTGTAGACTATTGTATGTCTCACAACTATTTACTTAATATCTGAAAATGTTTGGAAATGTAAAGTGCCAAATATTATCAGATGTGGGCTTGAAGAGAAACTTCTGTCCTAAACTATATACATCCAGGAAGCTTGACAAAGTATGCAGAGCAAGATTTCAAAACTGAAGTGATGTTAAAATCTAACTCGGTTTCAGGATAGGCCTTTCTCCAGGAGTAGGAATTAAACTACCTAAACAAGCAGACAAGCTATTTTGCCTTCCTAAATGGCAAAATTATTTTGACTAAACTCAATCACAAAAAGAGAATATACTTTGTTCATCATGCTGCTTGCTCCTTTGAGTCCAAGTTAAAATATATATGAATAGTTTTTCCCTCTTTCTTAGTAGGTAGCTCTAAGATAGCAGTAGATTGAGACAGAAACCTAGGATTTTTACCTATCACAGCCTGGATGACTGGAATAAACAACTTCCTATTTCCCTTCTCTAGTTTTCTGTCTTTAAAATGAAGATGATGACACCGGGTTTTGCAGCTCTGCGATCCACAAATGTTTCTCCATGTAAGTTGTTATTATTTCATTTACTGTCTTGGTATATTGGTGACGTTTCTCATTGGCACTCATCTCCAGTTATTTGATGCCTCCCCTCCTGTGACAGGTTAAATGCACTCCAGACTGCACAAAGTGCACTACCTAGGCCATGCTTACGTCCAGATTGATTGCAAGGATGCAAAGGTTCACAGCAACCCCCTTCTCGCCTGCGGTATCGAGTGAAACTGCAGGGTTATGCCAGTGCCCTTCAGGGGCACTGACACATTCACTCTTACAGTGGGGATGAGGGACTTAAAACATCAAGTCATGTTTGGTACCATTGCCCTGGAGTGTTTGTTTTTCTTTGATGAATTCATCCTTTTGAGCTATTTTGGGGGAGGAGTGGGGGGGAACACCCTTTCTTCTTCAGCTTGTGTTTATTTTATTTTTGAGGTGTGATCAAAGCACGTCCTGACCATGTAATCGTTTAATGCATTTTGGCTGCAGTTTCAGCCTCCTTTGAAATTTATCCTTTTCCTCTTCACTGTGACAGCCAAACTTTACCTGCAGGTAGCAGAAAAGGCTTACAAACTCTTTTATATCTCACATCTGCTTTCAACCCATTAATCACCCAGATTGTAGACAGCTTCTTCTGTCTTTTATAGAGTGTGACTTTGTCTAGACTAGGAATTAAAGGGTAAATTTTATCATGGTCCAGCTAATATGCTTAAATGTGGACCAGGCTACGTATCCTTTAACTTATGATCAGTCAGGCAAGTTAAACACTTAGGAAGAAATTATGCCTCAACTTGACAAATTTAGCATTTGCCAAAAGACTCTCTCCCTTGTTTAAATTACAGGTAAAATCTCAGCCTCTACAAAAGCAACACAAATTTGCTATTTACTTCAAATTACCTAGAATTTCCCCCATAACTTTAAGAATACACTAACCAAAACACTTTTAGTAAGGGCACCTACCTCTTACTACAGCTCTGACTTGGGAGCTCAGAAGAATTGTGGGACACAACTCCTTTACTACTCTGGAACAACACCACAGCAATGTTGAACCAGAGCTTCTAGCTGTGGAAGCTCAGAAGTATAACAGTAATCAGCCTGTCAAGTCCTGCTTCACAAAGAGTAGTCTACTGACCTTTTAAGGTTAATTGCAGAGGGTCTGCCAGTTTTATCTTGTTATATTCCTGGCTGCTTCTTTCCACCTTTCTCTAAAGATTTCCATTCAGATGGGATAGAAGTCATCTTCATCATGAGTAGTCCTGCCATCAGTGGTTTCTCCCCAGCCTCCAGCGCTCGTTTTCATGTCCCAACCTGGCACTCACTCAACTGTCATGAGTACTGAACCAGCCATATGTATTGCTATGTTCTCACTTGGGGTGTTGAAACCTCTAGCAGAAGAGAGCTTATCTTGGGGGGTGGTTTTTTTTGTTTTTCAAATCAATTAGGTTTTGGGCATACAAAGCAAAGTTAGCACTACTCAGTTATTCACCAAGGTCTGAAGAGATGTAACAAAGTGAGACAAACTTAACAGTAAATGAAGGACCAAGGAAAAGGGAAGAGGACTGGTGGAAGGGACAGACAGACTTTTGTGTATGGTGACCTTTTCACTAGGAGCACACAAAGCCCTTGAGTCAAAGACTCACATGTAGACAGAGACAGTGAGTCAGTAAAGGGATGTACTCCTTTTCCTATACTCTGAACTTTTAAAAGTGAATTAGGGATGATGGAGAACTTGCTCCTGCCAGCCTTCACCTCCTAAGAGAGATAAGGCCGGCATCGCCTCTGTTCTCTGATTTTGGAAGAAAGTATTTTGTTTTAAAGTATCCATTTGATTAATAAGCTTTGTATAAATGATTAATAAGCCATCAAAAGTCTTTAATATCATTTTAACTTGGGTTTTGTTTACTCTCTATTTGCCATCTAAAAAATGTTTATGCAACATTATGAGGCAATGCATATTTATCAAAGACTGTGGGTTAATGGAGGATGATCAGGAAAGCAGAGAGAAAACATGATTTGCCTATTAAGCTGAATTAGGAGAATTTGGAGGAAAAATGCACGGCAACCGTTACTCAATGTCTGCCAAACTTTAAATCATCATCTTATACCATTGCAGCGCCTTCTATCCCAACCTGCATTGAAAGTAATGAGGGAATCATTTCACATTCCCTGCCAAACTCATCCACCTCTTGAGTGGCACATAACAGTAATGTGTATGTCACTATGCAGCAGCCTCACACAACAATTTTGGCTAAAATGAACTCAAACACAGAGTGAAACAGGCTGAACAATGTAAGGTAGAGTACTGCTAGCCAACAGGAACATAACAAAGACATAAGGTTATGTACTAGTATTTTTTTAAGAAAATTACATTATTTGTAATGCCCCACAAATGACCAAGCTATGAACAGCGAGGACTTAATGAAAGTCAGTAGAGGAAAGCCACATTGTTCCACTTGTCTCATAGGTGTTGTGGCATGGGTGGGTAGAGATATACCAGAAGCAATCAGGAAGACCTTAGGAGGATGGTATTCCCTGCCAAGTGGAGCTGCACCCTTTCTTTTTTGTTGTTTTTTGATATTCAAACATAAAGAATTTCACAGAAGGTCATTTCTGCGCTCCAGATAACAGGTCTGCATTGAAGGAAGTAACCATAAAACTCTGTTAACTAAGTTAAGACCTCGAAGTTACAAAGCTTAAATCTGAGGCATATCAGACTCCCAAGTAGTGCTCATAATTTTACAAACTTACTTTTATGCTAACTTAATGAAATTATAGTCTTTTCATATCAGACTCTGATCCATGATGCCAATGCAGACAACATGCAGGCCTTTTTGATTACGCCTCATTGCTGTTAAGCTGTATCTCAGAAGGAACTTTCCTACAGTTTACATATGCTTGTCAAACCGTCATGGTCTAACAGCTCCAGAAATTCAAAGATCAATCTCTGAGATTGTGCTAAAACTCCATGGTGACTTGACCCTGAACTTTGGCACAAGCCTGCCCTTTCCTGCTCTGTTCCTTCTCACCCACCCAGAACGTATAGAGCAAATTGACAAGCAACGGAAGATTTCATTACTTTAGTTCAGTTCTGTGGCTCAGCAAATTTTATGCATGTTTGTGGACCGGGACAACCAAGTTTTAATATATTGTGCAGCCTCGATCTATGGGAAAGCATAATTGCTCTGGTCATTTGCATGGAATTAAGAGTGCAAGTAGTATAAGCACTCGGGAAATTTCAAGGGGTTTATCTACACTCATCTCACTACAGGGCAAGGGGGTCTCTGAAGTTTTATTCTTAAAGCATATAGTCTTTGAGCATGTTTCACCATCATGATTGATGGGCATGATTGGGACTTTCAAGTCGTGTGTTCCCATAAGGAAGTGCATAATCCAATTTCAGAATAAAGGAAACCGGGTACTGCTCATCAAAAGAAAGTCTTATTATGTTGAGTACACAGTTTACCTTTACATTAATACAAGTGGGAAGCAAGAAATTTTTTGCATTAGATTATGTTCTAGAATTTCGAGGGTAACCGCAGCAAATAGAATGGACTTTTGCGTAGCTGAAAGACCTGATGAGAGTCATCATTTCAGCCACAGTCCTTTGCTTGCAGTCTGAAAATGAACACTACAGACAGAAACGGGAGACTTCACGGTCAACTGGAATTATTTTGGATTTATCATGAAGTAAAATAACTCAGAATCTTGTTCCACTGAATGTTGCTGTGAAACAAGTTCAGGAAAAAGGACAGAAGAGGACAATCCAATAACACAGTATATTCACACTAACTCAGAGGCTGCCTCTTGCTGGACAAAGGTTAATGTATTATCACGTGAATTCATTTTTTCTTACAAAATTCTTTTTCTTTTTTTATGAAAAAGTGGTATACTTTTTCTTATGAAAAAGTGTAGTATGTTTGGCTAAAAAACCCATCATTTTAATCTCTGCCCATTTCCACTGAAAGGGATGCTCAGAAATCTCTGTTGCACAATACAACAACCAAAAGCTCAAGCGCCTTAGAAAACCACACAGTTGGAACATACTAACAACAAAAATACACTTTTTTATTGGGTTTGACTTACCTTAAGTTTTAAATCAAACTAAAGCAATCACATTTTTAAAGTCTGATCGGCTGAGAAATAAGGATATTAAATATGATTAAATGTGATTGCATTTGAGTGTAAGGACTGTTCTTCCATTACTGCTTTGATTAAAAAAAGCAATCTGAGCTGTGAGGTAGAAAAGTTAAATGCAGCAGGAAAAAATAAGAGAGTTTGAAGTTTCTTTCCTTTCTTTTTCAACATATATTATTTCTTGTATGAGAAAATAGTATTATTTTAAGTATGCGATTTCACAAAACTGAAAGTGCATTGGCAAAGTTTCTGTAACTTAATATTCCTTCATGATTTTTAATTATAGGAAATAAGAAGATAAAAAGAGGAAGAATAAAAGGTTGTTCTTATGGGATGTCTGGGAACAAGAATAGTAGATACATTTTCAAAAGAAAAGTGGACTGGAAACCTTAGTTCTTAAGCTGAAATTTAATTGGTGCAATATTGGAGTATAAAGAGTAATAAAGTTTTTGTCCTCAGGTTATGAGAAGAAAATTACCCGTAACAATTTTTTGGATTACAATATCTTTCACAAGTCTATCTTTTTCTGGTATTATCATCTTTACTACTCTGATCATTTTCCGTGTTTCATACCTTCACCTCCAAGCATTTTGAATGGTGCTGAGAACCCCAGTGAACTTTTCAGATGTGAGGCGGAGATGAGCCACTGATCAAAATGCACTTGAACTGCAGAGTCTTTGGAGCTGTTTTCAGAAAGACAAACTGTGTCGCTCCTTAGAGATGAGATAAATGGCGAAACCAGCACAGATCACTCACTCTCACCTCCTAATTGAAAAGCTGGCTGCTGATCAAGAGTTGGCAGTGACCAGCTCAAGCCATCAGGATGCCAATATATGCTTCGACCTTATTTCTCCACCTCAGAAAAGATCAATCACAAATTAATGTTATACTAGTGAAAGCAAGGACTTTTATTGAAGAGGGAAATCTGTAAAAATAGCATCCAACAAAACGGTGAAAAACAAGCTAGAAAGAAAACTAGCCTAGACTGGCAGTAGAACAGTGTGCTTGCTCAGTACAAGTAAGACAACCTGGAATCTTAATTGTACCTAAACCAAGATAACACAAAACATATCTAAAACTTTTGGGTTGGGTTTTTTTTCTGCAGCAGAAGTTGCAATTAGTTTTCTGTTTAAAATATCTACTCTAGTTTGCAACTATTTATTATCTGCAGAGGAATACTATCTGTGGTAATTGCACCAAACCACTGAATGCAAGAAAAATTTCTCAAAAGGATTCTGGTTTTATAATAAAATGGCACATTAGAGTGACTCCAAAGTAGAGAGGCTTCTTTTTTAAAACCTTTTTGAATAGGTAAAAGCTCTGGGAACCACACAAACGAAGCATTAGCCTCTGCCTCTCTTATTCCTTGCTCTTCTCTAACTTAAAAATGTTAAACACAAACCACTGGACACTGTAACACAACAATACAATACAATGTGACTCCTGGACATGGACCTCAGGTGGGTGTACATGCCTGAACAGGCACTGTCTGCATATCGATCCTTCCCAACACGCATGGGGTGCCAGCCTGCATCTGTACAACAGGCATCCAAGCCTTAAAGACACAAAGAAAACATACTGATGTGGTCCAAGGTCTAATTTTCAGGCTTGGTGCAAGGAGCTCAAAATTGTTCATGTAGCTAAGAATGGGGTTTACATACCTGAAAAGCTTTAGGGCCAGACTTCCATGCTAAACATTTGCAGATCAGGTAAACCCCCTGTAGAACAGATGCAGTCTTTCCACACTTGACAGTCGCCTTTTAACTCATTACAAAATACAAGCTAAAGATAACTCCTCCATACTCACTCACACACATGTGCACATACTTCCAGCTCCTGCCTTAAACTGAAAAGACATCTAGGGAGGGAGGACGGACAAAAAGAAACGTCCAAAATGGTATTTTACAGGCTGGGATATTGAGGGCACTGCCTGACAAACTCTGGTGATTTATGGCAAGCGCCAGAGAGGTTATTGTTCCCACCTGCCTGCTGTCCTTGCCAGGCAAAGCCTCTACTCTTCAGCTATTGCCTTAGTTTTATGGAGACTCACATAGGCTGGGAACCATGGTGGTTGCGGAAATGGCACACTGCCCATTTAGCTTTCTCTGCTCTGCCATCAGGGACTTCTCCAGTCCTCTCAGCAAGTACCACGAGAGCTCACGAGTCACAGCGAGAAGTGGCTGAAGAAAGACCTGCTGAGCTCAACCGTGCTGAAGAGCAGCAAGACAGTCTCTGGCAGAACTAAAAATAGATGCTGAGTTTTCTAATTCCAAGTCCAAGATCCTACTAAAAAATCCACACTTCCCATTGTAACAAGAAGAACGATATATGGTGACATCTCTAGAGATTCCGATAAAATTCCTCAGGACTAGGTAGAGTTTTGGAGGTAGTAAGCAGTTTACATAGTTTTCATTCTTAGACTTAAGCTTAAACCTTTACAGAATGAAGGAAAAATAAAAATAAAAAGCAACCACCCCCCTAAAAAATACCAAACACACACACCCCTCTCCCCGAAAAAAAACCCCAAAACAACAAACACCAAACCAACATAAAAACAAGGCACTCCAGGACACTGAAACAGATGGAGCATGCCAGCATTTGCTTCAGCAGGAAAAGAAGAGCTTATAATGGAGGTGCTGAAACAAGTTTAATTATAGAAGCATGAATGGCATCCCTATAATAAAACAAAGTAAAAAGTCAAATGACTGTCCTTGCCCTTTATTAAAGAGCTGTGTGCACTTGTTCTCTGATACAATGCTATGGAAGCTTACCTCCCTATTACTGCTGCTGCTTACTCTTTCCTGGGTTTTACTAAAAAAATGCAAAGCTGAGGCACAATGCTCCTGTAAAACTGAAGAGCATTTATTACTTATATTTAAGACTTTGCTTGCCAGGACAGGATCACAAGATAAACTGGCTTGTTTTCATAAGGGCCCTGGTACAGCAAGAATTATATTCATTCTAAATTTCAGTGCCATCATGCTAACATCTCATATGAAGCAGAAAGTACTTCCCCACATATCAGTATGAAAATGTGAAAGACACCCTGGCTTAATGCTACTTTAAGAGATCAGAATTCATCTTTCAGTGTGTGTATCACTCTCTCAGTAGTATAATGGAATAAAATCATATTATTGTTCTGTGCCCAGGGAAATAAAAAAGGCATCTCCTTTTCAGCATGCAGAGTAAATTCTGAGTGAACCTTACGATTTAGCAAGAGCATGGTACAAAATCTGCTGAAATCAGTGTCTGATCTTTTCTATTGATTTCAGAGGGCTTGAAAACATGCCCTGTGGTAGGAAGACATTTGTGAATCACTCACCATTAGCTTGTGCTTATTAGAGAACACTAAAACACTTTATCTAAGAATCCTACAGGTTTTATAAGCCTTTGCATTGTTGGGACGGACTTAACATTGTTGTTGGACTCAATGTGGACTTAACGTTTCAAATCTCTCCATAATTTATTGAATAATTTGGATAGCTCCAATCTAGGACAGAAAAGTAAGACATATTCTAGTATCTCTAACTCAAACCAAGTCTCCTTTTCCTGCATTACCTATTTTTACCACTGCTTCTTTAAACAATTTTAAGTGAAGTGTTTTAGAAATATATCTTACAAATAACATGCCAAATTTTAAAACATCACTTTCATCAAGAAGCACAGTTACTAAACATTCATTTGTGGAGTAACTGGAAAGTGCCATTTAGGATCAGAGCTCCTTTGCTCCACTGGTTCTCTATCTCAGGATGCAAAGTCCTACCTTCTGATGCTCACAGCCTAAGAAAATGCTGACTCACAGTTGAGAAAAACAAGGCAGGTATTTTGGAGCCCAAATGAGAAACAGGAGCTGGCTAGTGGCAAACAGAAAGACCAATTGCCCCAGGGAAGCCCTGTCATTGATGGGAGCTCCTAGAAGAGCCCCGGCTCCATGCAAAGGCAGCAACCTCATGCCAATAACTTCTCTGAGGGGACAGATTGTGGTCCCCAGCTCATTTCTGGTAACATTCTGCCTAAAGCTTTGTGCCCTTTTGCTCACCTTGAACATCTCTCCCGTGGGCCAAAAATAGTATGACCCTCAACAGAACTATTTCTTCCTGATTAGAACTGCTACACAAATGGACCAATGCCAGGAAGTTTAAAATTAGGCTGACACTTTGTCTTTTAATTTTAGCTGTCAAGGAGATGAAGAAGAAGAAGAAGAAGAAGAAGAAAAAAAGAAAATCAGCTTCACAGAACAAGTTCTTCATCCTTAAGTTTCGATGAAGTTTTGGTATCCTCTTTTTTTATGGTTTATGTCCCAAGCCTATCATTATTCAGTGAGTTGAAATATTTATTTTTTATTTTTCTTTAAAAAAAGAAGAGAGGCAGAAGTCTTTAAGGAAAAGTTCTCCAATGCATATTAATTATCTAAGAGACCAGAATGACTGCTTTGGTTAAATACATATTTATAAATCTTTTTAAAATGTACGTTAGTTACTAATAGACTAGAATTATTCTAAAGACAGTTACTTCCATCTGAGCAGGTAAATATATCCTTACAATTTTTAATTGTCACATTATTTTAGTGATAGGGCAGAACAGCTCCTCTGATAGGAATCCATAGTATGTAGTCCTGCCTTGCCTGTTCAAGGACTTCACCCAGACATCAGGAATCTATCACTTTAGGCAAAATTCACATACATCAAAAGTCACTAAAAAATGTACAAAGATAATACCTAATTTTCAAAGATTTAGGGGGAAAACTCACTTTCTCATCTGTCACAACAGATCTGTACCTTTCGGTTTCTGACTTTGACTCAGCACTGGTTTCAGTTCTTAGACCAGCTTGTGCTTTATAATCACATGCTTTAGATTCCCCAGGTTCTGCTCTGAGTAGGAACTGACCAAGAGAAAAAAAGATCTTGACTCCAGCCAGTTATGTTGAGGGTGAAGGATGCTTGCAATCCGGTACTCAAATCGCTCATTTGGTCTATGACATTCCTTTTTCTAATCCCTGTTTCTCAGGGTTTAAAATTTGGATCCAAAACATGTCAGTTCTATCGACTGCACATTTAAAGGTTTGCTGCTAAAATTCCAAAGTATAGGCATTGCTTCCGGCTGGTCAAGTTGGAGGCTGGACTAGATGATCTTTAGAGCTCCCTTCCAACTAGGGAATCATTCTATGATTCTATTCAATCCATATACCATGAGACCAAATGAAACCAGAGGGCATAATCACATCATTGAACATTAAAAAAAATACAAACAATAACAATCCTGCTTGTCTAGAGAAACAAGCTTGGGTTTTTGTTTGAAAAATTTGTTAGTCGGACAAATTCTACACAAAACTCTTCTGGGTTTACTTCCACATCAAAAACTACTAGAGCCTTTTACATAATTTCAGATTTTGCTGTGAAGAGTTTCCACAGCTTTAATCTGCACACAAAACTCACACTGACGTCAGTGGCTGCTTTATCCAGCGATCAAGTGCACAACGAGCAGTCAAGATCCCTTCCGCAGAGTTTTGACCTTATAGCTCAGCAGAGAAAGTTAGATGTCAGGTGAGATATTGGTGGTCTAAAAATATTCACATTCAGACCTCAAACAAATGTTCAAAACACAGAATAAACAAAAAATTCTTACATGGGGTTTATAACCATTTAATTTCTTTGTGCTATCGTGCAATTTTTGTTAAATTATGAAAACCTGTTTAAGATATAAAGCAGGTGAATTTAATACAAACTCTTAACCTGGTTTCCATCTTTATGATAGTGATTTCAGTCTGCAAATAATTGTGGCTACAGATTTCATGCCTGCAGTTTTGGGAACAAGTGTTGCCCTTTGGATAGCTTTGTCCATAACTGCTATGAAGCAACAGCAACACATTCAAATCATAGGCTCTGAAGAGGTTTTGAAGCAGAAGGTCACTTTACAGTGACTACTAGAAAGTGTGGTTCTCGAGTTTAAGGCGAGAGATAAAATGAAGGTATTTTAGACCAATAGGCTTTACTCATTCTCATTTTCTTTTGCTAGAAACAGATCTAATACTTGCATTTGTTTCTAAAGTTGTGCTCTTGAAAATACTCTATTCTGCCTGACAGAACATGCAGCCCTTCTCCCAGAGAGTTTGCAAGGCATGTTAAAGAAATCAAGAATCAATATGGTTGGAAAGGACCTCTAGGATCATCTAGTCCAACCTTCATCCCAGCATCCCTAACCACTAGACCATAGCCTCGAGTGCCACATCTACTTGTTTTTTAAACACCTCCAAGGATGGTGACTCCACCACCTCCCTGGGCAGCCTGTTCCAGTGCCTAACCACTCTCTCAGTAAAGAATTTCTTCCTAATAATCCAATCTAAACCTCCCCCAGCACAACTTGAGGCCATTTCCTCTTGTCCTATCATTAGTAATTTGGGAAAAGAGACCAGCACCAGTCTCACTACAACCTCCTCTTAGGTAGTTGTAGAGAGCAATGAGGCCTCCTCTCAGCCTCCTCTTCCCTAGACTAAACAACCCCAGTTCCCTCAGCCTCTCTTCATAAGGCATGTTTTCTAGACCTCTCACCAGCCTCGTTGCCCTTCTCTGTACCCGCTCCAGCACCATAATTTCTATTTAATATTTTGCACTGCAGTAGTTTCTTTTCAAAATAATTACATGTGGCAAAGTGAACCAAAGGTTCATTATGTATTATACAATCTCATAGGCAAAATAGAATCTGATCAGCCTTACTGGCTTCTCTAGGATTTAAAAGTGTAAAGAGGAGACTCCAACTTTGTGCATATCTATCACAGTATTCTCTTCATCCCTTTCTGATCTACAGTCTTTACTTTTTCGGGTTTGTCTACTGTTAATTATTTGCATCTTACTCAGAAAGTATCACTATTTTTGTATGAGTCACATCTGGCCATGACCAACAATAGCTTTTGAGATGAGGAGAACTAACCAGCAGAACATTTCATAATTGCTTCCCAGTCCTTCAGCATCATCTTCAACACAGTAACGCATCAAAATAGTTGGTTTGCCTTAATGCAAACTACTAGTGTATGGAAGGTTACATAGAACTGTCCACAGTACACCAGAATGCAAACTGATATTTAAAACCAGCACTGGGAACTAGAAAATGTATCGTCATGTCTGTGTGCAAGGGACAGAATTAAGGTTGTTTAACAAGCCTGAATTATGACTTTTTTTTTTCTTCTTCTTCTTCATTCTCAGGTGTTAAGCAGTAACATCCTACTAATTAATTTTTTCACAGTTCAAAACTTCTTATCAGCATCTCACCTGGAACTTTTGCCAGTTGGTAAGAAGGATACAGGTAACAAAATGAAGCCCGTCTGTTACATTCATCAGAGAGGTATTTCTTTCTGAAAACCCTACATCATAGCAATTAGTCTTTACTCGATCACTTTTCTTACGTGCTTTACAAAGACTAAACCAAGAACTCAGCACAGTAAGCCACCTTCCCTAGCCACTTTGTCAAGTCAGAAAATGATGCATTTCACAGCCAAGCTGGCCTACCCTCTCTCCCTTCCTCAACTTGTACACACACACGCACACAGCTTGTCTCTCCTTGAATGCACATTTTCCAAGCTTAGCAAAAAGCCCTACACAAACTGTGCAGAGCCACGCATCCAAAGCGTGCAATTTCTAAAGGGTCATAATTCAGTCAACTGAAAACTGAATTTTTCATCTGCAGCAGTGCACCTTCCTAGTTACCATTGTTTCTGTAGCCTCTAAGCCAGCTTGCTACTACTATCTGTTTTGCTTAGAAGGCTATTTATAAATAGAATAGTCACAAGGATATGGTTTGAATAAACAGAAAGCTTCCCAGTTCCCTCAGAGAAGCTTAAGTTACACCTCTGCTCCCCCCTTCCCTCCCTCCTCGTCCTCAAATTTTCTTTGAGACCATCTTAGTTTAGGAAAAATTTGGCCTGCGAGGTGCCATTTTCAGAAACTTTTGTGCGACTGAAAAGGGAACAGGGTCTAAGCACAGAACAACACCGGTGTTTCGTGAGCTGTGACTTGACCTGACATGACAGATTTATATTTTAATGTGGATTATCACCCACCAGCAAGATTGTTATGCCCCATAAATCCCATATTCACAGAACTCCAGTATCAGCTAGTAAGCTGGGATGAAGAATACTAGTGACAAACAGAGTTTGCCTAGGGTATCCAAAAGAGGAACGGAAGTCTTTGGTATTGGAAAGAACCCAGGCACCCTCTCCACACAAGCAAACAACTGCCTCTCCCAGCCACAAACTCCCAGCAGTATCTGAGGCTAAAATGCACATTTAAAACTGACGGAGTTAAGCAATCTGGAAGCCACAGGTATGGGTTGTTATCCACGCTTCTGTGGTTAGCAGGATGTTACACCTCTGCACTAGCCTAAGACTGCCAGAATTGAACGCACTTGGCTTCTCCACTTCCTTGAAGATTCGAGCTTCAGCCTCTCAAGAGCGAGGTATAAAGAGATTACGAGCAACATCATCTCACACCTTCTCCTATCCAACCTTGTAAATCTGAGGCTGCCCTTGGTTAAAAAGCACTGATGTTAAATACTAACACCGCTTCCCTCCTTGTGTCTTTCCCACTCTTCGCTTTTCTTTGCAGATTTCAAGGTGATGACAAAAGAGAGAACAGTCTTAGCATTTGTTAATACCCACTTGACCCACAAAAGAAATTCACTAGCATTCCCAGCTTCTAATTTAAAAACCATTAGACCGTTCCGCTTGGCGGACCAGATCTAAATATTCTTAAAGGGGTGGTTTAATTTAATCATTACCTTAACAAGCCCCCTTTTAAAATGATGATCCGCCAAATTCAGGGGATTTGTTTTGGAATCTGATCCAATAACTGGCTTTGTACAAAGAGAAGCATAGCCGCATCTGATTTGGTTCAGAACGGGGTGATAATCATGAAAATTACTTTGCATATTTAATCACTGTGAAAACATGAGTACAAACTACTTTCTAGAGATTACCTTAAAAAAAAAAAAAAAAGCTTCAGGCTTTGCAGCAAGCATGCCAAGTACTTTGATTTACAGAGAATTATTTGGATTTTATAGAAAGCTCAGTGTTTCAAAGACTTCAAGCTACTCAGCTACTGGCAAAGAAAAAATTTTAAATAGTGAAAGCAAAAAGTTTTGTATTGGAAACAAAATTATTTTGTGATCAATTGTTTTTGGTTTGGTTTGGGTTTTAAGTCTATGCCACTTAACAACCTAGATTTGAAGCAAATACCTTACCCAAAATCTCTCTAATCCTGTCAAGAGAGCAGAGACACATTCTCATCAGGTTTGACCTACCGTGTTGTCAAACTGCCAGAAGTTGGTAAGTCAGGGCCATGATGAGGACTTTCACAAAAACTACAATAAGAGTTTACCTGAGGATTACTCTCTGGTACCAGTATGCAAGGCTTATGGTGAAAAAGAAAAAAAAAAAAAAAAGACCAACAAACAAGGCACAGAAGTATCACCATCTTCAAGCTTCAGCTTTTTATGTAGACATCATAGCTGAGGTTCAGCTACACACACAGCGTTTAAGAGACAAATGTTTAGAGAAACTAGTTTTTCTCACCTCGATCAGCTAGATAAATGAAAGTACACCGACTAGTAGTTAGCAAAGGGTACAAGAGAGACACATACATATACATGACTTGCAAAAATTTCCCCAAGCTAAAGCAACTGGATGCCAGATGAGTATTCCATGGTATGCAAAACTAAATTTGCTGCTGAGATAAACAGGCACAGCTCTACTAAATCTATCCAAGTTGCCTCTGCTTAACACTTGAAGTGAATTAGACCCTACCTTTATAGTCCGTTGCTTTTAAATCCGTGCACTTGTGATACATCAATGTTTGTAAATAACCCAGCAGCTGAGAGCTGCAGTGTCGGCAGAATATCTGAGGGCTAACGGTCACGGGCATCTTAGATTAGGAAGCACGCTGTACCAAATCCTTGCAGGAAGCATCACAGAGGTGTTTACCTATCTGCAGCTACTCTGCGTGCACAAAACTCCTGAAAAAGTGTGCTTCAAGTTTGCTGTAGGAACGAGCGTGGTATGTGCATATACATGTACACATGAAATAGCTGTGATGTGCGATACATATGCTCTACTATGGACGTGCATTTTGATATGTGTTGCACACACAAATATAAACACATAAATCTATATATACACACTTGTACCTTTTGCATGCTTTTCATACAGAATTCATATTCCTCAAAGCATTATATGTTCCACAGCTTCAGCAGACTAGAGGTTAATGAACAGGCTTTTTCTCACATATGCACAGAACAGATAATTTTCTTTACTGTTCACGATAAGTTGAAGGAGCATTTGAGTGACAGACCAATTTGTCAATCAACTACAAAGTGTTGAGGAAGCTTCCTCTGCATAATTTTACACACGGAGATCAAATGTGACCTCTGATTGTACAGTGGGTATGGACAGTCAAGGTTATGAAGTCCAAAGGAGTCATGCAAATCAGTTACCTTTTCTGAGTGCCTTGTCTTGCTAGGGTTATCTCTGTGCTAAAATAATCACAGGATTTTAAGAGAAAGATGAAAAATCCTCCTTTATTACTTGTAAGTGTGTGTCTGTGTGTGCATGCGTGTGTGAAGAGGGTGTATGTATGAATCTGTTGTGGAGCTTGGATGTCTATGTTTTTATTTTATAGCCTGAATTATGTTTTAAGGTCTCAACACAGAGCCCCTGGTTCTGACATCTCACGCAGTTTTTCTTGAAAGCTATGTTTTAATAGCAGCTCCGATCATTTAATGTTAGCCACTTCAGATGATTTCTTTGCTAAAACCTGAATTATGAAAATCGCTTGTCAATTACCCTGGGTAGCTGTGTAAAAGAATTATTGCACATTCACAGTGAAAAGAAAACTTTATTTTCACCACTTTCCAGTAAAAGCTAATTCAGAATAACTCCATTTAACTGTTATTTTATGCTGAAATACTGAATACCTCAGGGAGTCTTTTAGGGATTTTAAAGTCTCTTTATTTATAAATGATTCATGCTGCATTTTCAGAAAAACCTACAATTAGTGTGGGAAGCACAGAGACTCCTTTGGGAAAGGTAAAAAAAAAAAAACAACAAAACAAAATATACATGCATTATATACAGTCTTTTTATCTATTGTTGTTTTGCAGTGGACTGTAAAAAGAAAAGAACTGGAAAAAACGGCTAGGAGATATTTTATCTAACCTTTTAAATATATGCCTCAGTTGACAGTATTTTGTGAAGTAGTTACCCTTATGATTTGTACAGCCCACAAAATTCCTTTAATGCAGGTTTCATTTTGGTTTGCACTTTCCAACCCCAGTTATAAACGAGCAAGCTAGCTAAGAGGAGAAGCTTTCTGTGGTAACGCACAAGGATGAATCTTTCCTTCCGCCAGCCCCTCGTGAGAGTGATGGTGGCTAATGTTTCCATATTGTTTGCTGCCTGGAGTGGTGCTATAACTTAAAGGTCTTTTAAATGTTCACAGTGGCAGGCATCAAAGATTACACAGCCTCATTCAGCTTTACGGTGAATCTTTCTGCTCACTCATGCCAGACAACAGATATATATTGTGCTAGTTGCCACCACTGCAGGGCCTTACGCATCCCCTTTCCCTGTCACTCGAGTGGGCAGGAAAGAGCAAGCAAGACTGTCTGGAGACCCCCAGCACACCCCAGAGCACCCCAAGGCTCCTACAGCTTCACCCTTAATGCGGGAGCCGTCGTTGGAGCCATGGAGCGGTCTGCAGCCTCCCTGCTGCACCCCAGTTACACCCTGTTCTGTGTGCTGATGTGAGATTAGAGAGTCACAAGATGCCGTCATATTAAGGGTCATGCTCTTGCACGTCTATAGGCCTCAGTAAGATGACACTCAGGATCACATCAGTGAGTGGCAGAGTGGCACTGGGGTTGAAGGCTGGATACTTTACTACTTATATAGCCAAATACCTCCTCTCAAAAAACAACAACAACAAAAACCCACAAACAAAAAACAACCCTTAAATCTTCATTCAATCAGACCTTCTCTGTGTTGATGAAATATTCATCATTTCCAATCAGTGTAAACTCTATGAGATAGTTGTACTTCCATGAACCGCAAGGCGTGAACAAGCAAAGCCAAACAGCTACTACTGGCTTCAACAAGACAACAGCTACTTAAACATATTTCTTTTCCCCCCGCCTGCATGCTGGCTGTGCACTATTTGACTAAATATCAAATGGAAGAAAAATTTCTCAGGGGTCAGACAGGTCACAGAGAGTTGTTCTACAATTCCACTACCATTGACAGCGTGGCAGTTGCAGTGAACTGCACACTCAATCGTCCAGACCCGCTCACTGGTACCCGCTTAACCTCTCATGAGACGTGCAGAAGAGATGGCAAGAACACACGTGGGGAAAATGTCTGATACTCTGTCTCATTGACCAGATGAAAAAATTACATGAGGGACTGGCAGTGGGTTGTCATTGTTTGCCTAAAATTGGGAGATCTTAGACTGATTGACTTAAACCTAGAGCTATATGGAATCTGCATCACAGTCTTACTGGCTTGAATCCATCTCGATGGTTTCCCAAGTTGCCATAGCAAGAATTGTTCTAAAATAAGCAGAAACACTTAATTTGCAGTTACATGTTATTTTTATATATTTTTTTTTTCAGTAAAGCTCAGGGAATAATACAAATGAAGTAGACCGCTTCGATACCAACAGGTGGAACACAAAAAGGAATCACTTGAATAAATGAGAATACCAGCAAGAAGAACATTGCTAGATAGAAGATAAAACAGAACATCATCACTGAGATATTTGCTGTGTGTCAGGCTACTGGAAACAAAAATAACTAATGAGTCCTTAACACACTGGTCTATATTTTTTAACTCTTCACATCATCTGCCATAATAGTGCTGTAAAACTCAAAATACGCATCCTGTTCAGCATAATTTCTAATGTAGTGTCATTTCAGAAGTTACCCACAATCTCCTGCATGCTGGGCTTTCTGTCCTGTCCGCCAAATGGAGAGGAACAACACGGGTCCCTTCTATCCTCTCCTGAAACCAAAGAAAATAACTAAGAACATCTAGGATTTCAAGCATCTTCCAAGCAATTGCTCTCATTATACCTTCAGAATTAAGAATAAATTACCTGCAACACTCTCCAGAACTGGGTGAATGGTGAGTTGTATCACCACAAAGGAAGGAAAGGGAGAAGGAGAAAATAAAGAAAGGGAAAAGGAAGAAATACATTTTGTTTTAAAATAATCTCCAAAGGGAACACACTGCAGGTGTGTTTTTCTTGCTCCAAGACATTACATGATGGTTTGTAATTTCCTGAATTTCCTGCAGACCTAAGAAGAAACAGCACAATTTTTATAGGACGGAGGGTGTGTTCCTTGCTCCATTTATATTGCCACAGATCTTATCCTAAGGAAATAGCAGAGATGTATCAAAATTTGTTTGATTTTCAAGTCATAGAGATTTCTGGAAATTTTTCTCCTTGTGGGAAAAGTTCTGTAAAGGAAGAAGAGATCCTGAATATTCCGACAGGTGAATTATCAGAGTGAGATAAGGCTGAATGTTGGGGCCAATTGCACTATTTCAGCACTCTGGTAAAGGATGAGGGGGCCGAAGGTTTTACACTTTGTTTTTTTCAAAACAAAATACAGTATTCATAATTAGGAGTAACATACTTCATATTGCTAAAGCAAATGAGCATTATTTTTATGTAAGTCAGCTGTAATCTTTACCTCATCTGAGGTCTTACGGTCCCTCAGACGAGCTGTAGTGTTAGGTACTTCATGACCCAATTCTCTTATATTTGTGTGGATCCCCAAAACTGCCTTCCTTTTTTTTTTTTGTATAATGCTGGTGTACTGTGGACATGTCAGGAATAAACTCAGAATAATACTATAAAACAAGAGTCTCAGAATAATACGAAATCAAGGGATGTAGAAATAGTGCTGAACTAAAACAAAACTTTTTGTTTATGTTCCCTTTAGGACGAATGTCATCACAACTTCCAAACTACAAAAATCTTAATATAATTGTTTCATTAATTCCCCCCCCCCAAAAGTGAAATGCAAGACTTTTTCTGGGCAATGAATATGACATGAAATTACAATGTAAAAAATGCAAAGAAAAAAAAACTGTGTAACAAAATCCTCAGAAATATGTCATGTGGGATAAATCACCTTGTTTGTTTCTTCTCTATAACTAAGATGATGTGATGATTATGAAATTGGCATTGGACTTGAGCAGGTGGAATATCTGAAACTGCTTTTATTCCTAAATAATAATAATAAAATTTTTCAGTTTCACAATGCTATCTAAGAAGGAAAAGGTTTCTTTTTGCAAGCATTTCCCTACACTGTTTTTTGCTATCCATTAGAAATAAGGCTTCGGCAATGAAATTGCAAACCTTGCCCTGCCAGTAAGCTATCCCTCTTGCAAGATGTTCACTGGTGTCAAAACGCAACAGAGTACATTTCAGCTTCTGAATAAGTAGCGTTCACAGCAAAACACAATAACTTCACTGAGATGTGCCTTAAGTTAGATGCCAAGTAAAATTCTAGAAGCCACGTGGGGCTAGCTGGTGAATGCTCTGCACAAGATGGGAAAGGCTCAGGATGGGGTTAGTCTATGCCAGTTAAAAGCACAGGTTAATCATTTCACTGTCAAGCCCCCAAGAGCTTTTTTTAAAACAAACACACACACACACCACACCAAACTTGGCTGCAGAAGAGGCCTTTCAAGAAAGCTCAGATCAGTGGCCTTCAAGTTCACTACAAAGCTTCTGCAGATTTCAGGACATGGGATTAATGACAAATCCAGTAAAAGCATATGACTAAATCTAAGTCTGTATGTAATCTCAGTTAAGTCAATTAGTCTGCCTCCATGCTCAAAGGTAAGCAGATCCTGAAGGACTTTGCTGCTCTGGTGTGATTATCCCTACCGATGCGTAGACACAGTAACTGCTAACCCATACATTGAAGAAACCTGACTTCTGCCTCCAGCTCAGAATGCATCTTTTTGGGGTCTCTTATAGATAGATAGATAGATAGATAGATAGATCGATCACCAATTCTACTCTAAGCCCCAGAAGCCACAAAAGGGCTGATGAAAGGTTAAATAAGGAATAAATAAGGATTGTCCCTTTCTCGTCTTGTAGAATCATAGAGGTGTTAGCTATACAGCTGGATTCTTTGAACAGGTAAATAATATTTAGATTCGGTATCTCTCCACAAAAAAAGAACTACAAAATAAATTTTCACTTGTGATTGTGAATTCACCTCTGTGCAGAGCTATTGTTTGGGTCACTCACGTTACACTAAACACAGCTCCTGTACATACTATGACCATACTAACATTTAACTCACAAGCGCCTTAATCTAGGTGTATCACTGCTGAAGCTGTGAGATCCTTACATCCAGCTTGTGAGTGTTGGTACGCCTGGAGACTGCAAAATCACTCCTGAATGCCACAACCGATCCATTACATTATGGTCTGGTAAAACTATATTCAGCACTCAAAGGCCTTCTGTTTAGTTTCTCTATCCTCTTCAGCTGCTAGTAAACTATCCAGGATCCCAGCAAGGCTGTCCACACTTGAGTCTGCCTTGACCTAGAACAGCAAGAGCTTCTTTTGCTGGCCTGAAGGATGAAGCCGCTCTGTGGTGGAAATACCATTTCCCTGCAGTATATTGCAGGTTATGGAAGACTTCACCTGAAAATTGTGCAAGATCTCCAGAGCAAATCATGTAAATCTGTATTTATGAGCATTTTAGAGCTTGGATCATTGCCATACAGACAGCTCCCTATCATCTGAATATACATTTAAGGACTTTAAAAAATACAAAGCTTTGACCTGAGCTGTTGCCTTATATCTCAGCACTGCTTCAGCTGCTGTGCTGGCACAGAGTGGAGTTACTGCCCTTGCCTCTTTCGTGGGCCCGTGTGTAATCACGTCAAGCCTTAAAAATGATAGAGCATCGTAAACAGGGCAAGGCTCCTTCTTGATATGTAACAGTGTTTGTCCAGGAGAAAGGGCTACTGCATCTCCTGGAAAACATTAGCTTTGGTCTGGCAGAGTTGGCATGCTAGAGAATTAAAATCCCCCTTCCTTAGCACCAGTGCACCTCAGGGGACTTGGCACATCATGGTGACTTGACACACCAGTATTTGTCTCTTGAATCTCTTGCACTTGAGTTAAAATTATCTCACTGCAAGTCCAACAGGGAAACAAATGCACTTTTCTGTTTTTACTTGCATTTACCAGTATTAACAGAAAAAGGAAAGATACCTTGTTACTGCACTATTTTCCTTCCACCCGCTGAAAATGCCAACTGGGATCACAAGGATTTGCCCTAGAGATTTTAGCTGAAATTTTGACCTCATGGTGAGGTTCTCCCCTACGTTGCGGAGTCCCCTTTACATTGTGTTAGAAAGCAGACTATGTGATCATAGGTAAACCTTGTGCTCTAGTCTGATTTTTCAAATGGGGAGGAAAAACTCCCTCTTCCCATAGTTATTTGCAAAGAAAAATATTAAAGTGGCGGTACCATACCCCAGCAACAGCAGCCATCACAGAGCAAGACAGTATACTCAGTTCTATTTTCTGATTTCAACTTGTTTTCAAATACAGACTCAATTCTTAGATCTGAGTTCATCCTGAGATACCTGTTTGCATGCCCTGTGTGCCGGTATCTCAGAATTATCTGCTTTTTGCAGATATCCCAACCTGCTAATTAATAACGTGAGTTCACAATGGGAGTTCTCCAGCTGAAATCGCAGCTAGAAATAGATAAGAAAACAGTATATATTTTAAACTTAAAACTTTCTTTTTTTGATAAACTGCATGCAGCGGTTCTGCTATGTCATATACTATCTGTCGTGGGTTGTGACATAACGAAACATGACATGATGTAACCATTCAGATGACCCAACATGGCGTAACCAAACGCGAAATGATTCATTCTGACTAAGCATGTCATAATTTCCTTATTACTTTTCTTAAGTCATATACTCAACCTTACTGTCACCTGGTTAATTCTTTTCAGGCATCAGGTACCGAACTGCAGGCAACAGAGGCGTCCATGCAGCATCAGTAGCAACACAGCACAGAGATAAGCAGGAACATACATGTCACGTTGAAGTGATGATAACACTGCTTCTAAACTAAGGTCCCAGTTCTGCTTTGGGAATTATGCAGGCATGCTCTGCAGAACACAAAATCCAACGTTAAAAGGTCTTAAAGGCGATCAGAGCATAAAAGGTGCTTGCATTTTTCTTTGCACACATTTTTGATACCAGCTGGAACTCTGCAGCAACTGCATTCTGAAAGTAAGACTCTCAAGGAATAATCTTCAGAAGATAGCATGAAGTGCAGAAACTTAAGACTGTGAATCTTTGTGAGTCTTTCCTGGTCTAACATACTAAAGTGCTCATTATCCATATAATGCACCAGCTCTGTTCTCTGTCAGTTAGACCACAACGTGAACATTCTCCAATTAATTGTAAAAGCTGGTATTGTAAGTCCACCTTCTGCACTCCATCACGACTAACAAGTGACATGAGTAAATGACAGACTGTAGAGACATCTCTGACTTGTATTAATACTCAGGTGCAGTAGCAAGGGTTAAGGACAGAATGTCAGCTTTAACTTCCCCTCATTACCATTCAGAAAACTATCATTTAATATTAAGGTAATTGTAACACAAGGATATGAGTCATGCCCTTGTGTTACAATTACCTTTAATATTAAATAATAGTTTTTGTAATGGTAATTTCCTTTGGGGATGTTTCATTCTACATTAGGCAGTTCTGACTGATGTCTGTCTTCACAGATATCTCTATCAGCCACTAAGAGTTCTTCCGTGAGTGAGTACAAGTCCATAATGTAGTGGAATTCCAGACCATGAATGTTGTTCCATTGAAGTCACTGTCCTGTCTGCCAGATGTTTCTGATTTATTAGCAGTTTGACTATTTGATTGCTGCCAGAACCATGACTTGTCTTTTGAAATCGACACAGACATGTGCACCTCTTGGTTTGCTGTGCTAGGACTTCATCTACATCCCTAGCTGCCTGGTTACACTACAACATATGGTATATACATGAGATGTGCAGCCTAGAGGAGGTATAGGGTTTAGCTTCTTGTTATTCTGATGTTTTAGTATCTGAGGGTGTAGTAAATTCTAGGACCTGGATAATAGTATTGAAAGGAGTTTGAATTAGACTTTAAAAAAGTATTTCCTATGTAGAACTGTGTTGGTGTAAGCTCAGAAATCACAGCAGCTGCAGTAGACCCAGCTTGTGTCTCTACTATGAGCAAAGTTCCTCTGTCAGTGCTTACAGCCACAAAAAGCTGTGCACTGCATAAAATGTTGTTTTCAGAAAGGCATCATTTAAAATAATAGAAAAGGACAGACAATAAAAGCTACAAGATCCTACAGTTGATCAACTATGAGAGAAGTGCAGTCAGTAAGGTCTCAGTATCTTCTCTGAGGTTGCAAGGACATGGTCGAAATCTTTTCATTTAAATGGAGTCTTCTGCACTGCGAACGGTCAGATGAAGGCATAAGCCTCTCTGGAAGAAGAGTTTAATTGTCCAGCTCTGAAGAAGGTCTGAAGCTCACTAAGTCTTGCCAATGCATAGAAGCTCTTTTGCCAGGGGCAGGGAGCAACACAAGTACTGCAGTAAAGCCCTGGGGAAGAGCTTGTACCGTACTGCCCATGGCAATTCTGCAGGATCAACAGAGGGAAATCGCCAGGACTAAGTTTGAGGTCAGCTGGTCCCACAAAACATTTGTTGATACCCCAAATCGACAGAAAATGGGCAAAAAGGTGATGGCTACTGCCGTCCTTGATCCTCACAACGCTGCCAAATAATATTGCAGAAAGGGACAGTGTTGAACTCCCTGGTACTCTCAGATGAGCTCAGAGAGTTCTGAGGTGGAACTAAAATCTCATGCTAAGTGCCTGTAAAATTTCAGAAAGTATCTTAACTTTTTGCAGATTTCCTTTTAATTAATATTTGGGACTGAACATCAAGCTTTCACCACTTTCACCAGCAGAAGATATATATATATATTTATATATATATATCTCAGGTATAAATTCTGGAGAAACTGAGACTCATATAGGAAATTCTATTTGAAATTACCATAAGCATACAAGTATTTTAAAGAGCTCTGCATTTTTATCTTCAATATTGTTTGCCCTTGTCAGTAACAGCACGGCCAACAGTTACTACTACTCTTTTCACTCTTTCAAAAGTCTGGAGCACAGCTAAGGGCTAGGTGGGACCACGCTCAGTGTGGTTAGCACTTTAAACCCGCTGGATTCCACACAAAGCAAGTAAGCTCGATGCAGCTTCAGTACTACATTTGAATAACACAGGTAATGAAACATTGGTGCTTAAGATCATTAGTAAGATAATTATGATTTTCGTTTGAGTTTAATTAAAATTACTCTCGGAAAGCATCCATTACAAGAAGAGGTCCTCAGTGAACAACCGATACAGACAACAGTCCTCAGCTAGTAAATAAAGAAGGTCCGTTCTTATTCGCAACTTAAAATAAACTCCGTAACTGTTTTTCATTTATGGCTTTCAAATCACAAGTGAAAGGAGGGCAGTATCACTCTCATTTAACCAAAATCATCTAGGTCAGAGGAAAAGAAGGAATAGAAGCTCTATTCTGTGATTCCTACCTAGCCATTACCTACCTTAGATACGCCATAAAGCCACTCATCGGTATTTTAGTAGTAACATATATTTGCCTACTTAAGAGCAAATCCTTTGTGCAGTTCTGCACACCTACACTGAAGACAATAGTTTTGTACCCACTCAGACCTGGCCCGTATGTTTTCTTTCAGCTGCAAACCGTTGCATTTGGACAAATTTGTTTTCCTCAAGTGCCATCCTGTATGTATTTGTGGCAGAGAAATTGTAAGACAGCAAGCACATCCATCCTTAATCTCATGAATGCTTCACCACATGCTAGGATGTGTGTTTCAAGGTATATTGCCTGAGAGCTCTGTTTTCCGAAATCATGGTGTGGGGATTTACAAACAGACAGAGGTAGGAACACTCACATGTTGTGACTAAAAGCCGATTGGCTCAAGTACATAAAATTATACAAACGTAAAATTGAGACTAGCACAGTTTTAATGATGCAAATTTCCACACATCAGTTTTATAATCTTCACCAATTTCCAGGAAACAATGGAACATAGCAAAATCAGGGGGGAAACAAAGGACTTCTCAGTTTTAGATACATGATGGAAATCCTGTGAAATTCAGAGGCAGCCTCTGCATAAAAAATAACGGACTTTGGAGCAGGTTCTGTGCTATAGAGTTATTCCTGGCTGTAGAAGCAAAAATACCCCCAGCCACAGACATGTATTTTGTATGCAAAAATAAAATTCCTCGTTGAGAACTCTACACGCTATCCTTATACGCATAAGTTAAATAAAGCATCTATATGTTACTGGTGTTTTTCTTATTAAACAAAAAGGGATGAATTCAACATTCAATTCAAAAAAATAAGTTTTGGAGAAAAGGAAAAGACTGGAGCTAGGTGAGTAAATATATGTAAAATCACAACACGATACTAATGTTCAATTACAAAAACTTTACAGAAGTCTACTTATTTATTTATTTATTCTAATTCTAAATCCCTACCACTACACAACAATGTCACATTTTAATGTAATATCATGTCCGATGCATATTCATGAAATAAAAATCTTGGCAGTGGCACAAGAAAAGTGGGATGAAGTGTGTTTGGCGGAGTGCGTCACGTTTCCAGACCAGCGGATTTTTTGATTAAAGTCCCTTATCCGTTTTATCATGCATATCCACTCTCTGATTAAAGTGATCTGGAGCTGACACTCACAATGTCAGTATGCACTGAGACCCTTCACACAAAACATGGTTGGAATTTATATGCTTTAAAAAAAGGAGGGGGGAGGGGAGGAGGAGAAACAGACCAACCAAACCTGCTGCATTAAATTAAGTGCATATATATATATATCTATCTACTTGCTGAAAAAAACACATTTTGACTTGTTTGTTTTAATCCTACATATTTCTTTTTAACATTGCCAGGCTACAAATACTGCTTGTTTTATTTCCATTTCAAAAAGTATCTGCGGAGCGAGTTCTTTATCTCTGTTACACTGGGCTTTCGATCAAAATGCTTCCATGCTGAGGTGAAAAACATAGCTAAGGTTTCCCACGGTCACAAATAAATAATTAATTTCTCCAGATTTACACATATCTTCTATCTTTTTTACCCCCAAACTTTGTTTAATTAATGTACCATATATTCATACATCTAAACCACAGGTTATCTGTTAAGCAACTGATTCTGCAACAGCAGAAGTGCACGGATGTCGCAAGGGGAAGTTCACCACAGATCCACAGATCTCTTTGTCAGGTCCCATCCTTAGAAGCCTCCAAGTACAGGTTAGTGTAGGTTATCTGAGAATTTATTTTCAAGCCTCAGGACACTTAAGAGGATGCAAATTACCTGGGGTACGTGTTACACGCATGAAAATATGGTATCCATTTTTCTGGCTGTCAGTTGTTTAATTTCCCTTGAATTTAAAGAGCTTATGGTCAGGCTCTTCACCTTGATTGCAGAAAGCGCTTAAGCATAAGCTCAACTTTAAGCATAAGATCAATGAAATTTAAGTACTTTAAGTGTTTGTCTTGCCTGGGCATAAAGGGATTTCAACAGTGCCCTTACCAGAGGTGTTACAAATGTTTATTCTCTCTCTAGCAACACAACAGTCTTTGGTATTTCTAAATGCTGGGTTCCAATCATGAAACACTTAAGAAAAAGCATCCTTGGCTTCAGACACCTCTGGCCACAGATCTCCCATGGTCTGCAATATGTTTTAATACCTTTCTTTAAATTGAAAAAAATCTAGATATTTTGATAAGTTTTATCTGTTTGTTAAGATTCTGGTATCTTATGTTTCCTTGACAGGTTTAATTTATCCAGTATAACTCTGAGTATTTAACAAATGGCTTACACAAAGTCCAAATGTGTCTGAACTTTTCTTTGGACTACATTTTTTATTTTACTTTTATTAAACTTGGGGGGGAGGGGGGGTGTTAACTAGGATTTATTGATTTTTTTTGCTGAGAGAAACAAGTGGAACAGTGACATGTGTAAGGGCCAGTGTTGTCCCTCTTCTCACATCCTGCCCAGGCATGTGTCTTCATGCTAAAGTTCAATCAATCTGCTGCTGCAATCCAGGGCTTTTCCTGAGCAGTTAATGCCAGTGATGCTGACCTGTTGCTATATTGCAACGTTGACAGACATTGAGTGGAATCAGTCAAATTAATTTCACTTGTGAATTAAGCTTCTTCCTTCTTTATTAACTTTAGTATAACAAAGAAAGAGAGTCTAGGGCAAAGTAAATTTCTTTCTTTTTGTTAAGGTAGTGGCTTGATGATAAACAAACTTTCTGCATATAGCATACCCTCTCCTCTAAAAGAGAAGGGGGAGGGGCGGTTCTGCACTTATTCTTTCTGTTGATCAATATTCCATCCTCTCCACATCCCAGTTCCATAAGGACAAGAGTCAGAACTTGATAATTAAAAAGAAAACAAGTGGAAATTTTAGGAAAAGTCTCCTAGAAGAACATTACCAGGAATAAAGCACGTTTTCATCAGCATGAACATAACCTCAAAGCGATGGGCAGTTTCACAGTGAAAAGCCCAGAAGCAGAGTTTCCACGTGTCAGCGATGCACACGGTCACAGTGGCAACTGAAACCAAGTAACCACCGTTGCCTCCCCCATAAAATACACCCAGTGCTGCCCCATAATTGCAGTGCATATGGGGAAATTAATTCTACACAGACATTTCTGTCAGAGCCTTGAAAGAAGGTTTCTGCAATACAGACTTTGTGAATCCGGGCACAACTTAAACACAACAATGACCTATGCAAAAGCGATACAACAGTGAAGCAGCTCAGCTACTAAATACCAACACAGATACCTAGTGGTAGTGTACAAACCAGTGCCTCATCTTTACTCAAACTGCCTTATATGTTATTTTCCTCTTCTGTCATTAGGGATAACCTAGGAAATACATAATGACTTCAAACAGCTGCCACAACTGCAAACAAAGGCCATGCTTTTGTACCTCTGCTATCCATGATTAAAATCCCAGAGAAATACTGGGCAACACTTGATTAGACATGGCATAATGACAAAAAAAAAAAAAACACCAAAGAAAACCAAACCAAAACAGCTCCACACTTTTTAGTGGACTGAAGTCTGATTTGTGGCATCTAAAACTTTCTAACTCCAAATTGATATTCTGCATTTTCAGATCAACTGCTTTGAAAAGGCTGTCACACGAGAGGTAGGAAAGCAGCATTGAAAAGACCAAAGCAAGTTTATACCACTAAGCACTGCTCTGAAGGACCTCCCTACATCTGCTTTTGGGCAAGGGGATATTCTCTGATGGAAGTGCTACTGTGATACCCCTCAATTAAATGACTGGAGGCTACCACAAGCCCATAACCAAACACTTCTGACATGACTGTTAATGTAAAACAATGGTTCAGATCCCCAGTGGTCTTAGGTATAAGCAGTAAAATCCTCCACTTTGTTGCTAGATTGAAAAAAAACAAACCAAAAAAAAGCACACCAGATAAAATAGTGGCACTTGACCTTAGGCTGAAGTCACCTCTCTCTCTTTACACTCTCCACAGGCAGAAGATCCCTTTCACTTTACAGCACCTATAGGCAGAGGCTGGAGACAGGGATTTTAAATCCACATCAACAGCCACTGAATGGAGCATATCCTGCAGCTGTGAACCACTTGTGAGAAGCAAGCAGACCCCTCCCTAATTAATTTGTCCATGCTGTCATTACTTACGCAATCAGTACCTAGACAGGGAAGGAAGGGTGCAGACAAGAGAGGAGAGCCAGGTACCTTCTGCAGCACGGAGAAAAAGGAGGAAATAAGAATGGCAGGAGCAACTATAGTGCTATGTAGGACTTCAGTGGTTACTGCTACTCACACCCTGAGAGCACTCCCTTGCCGGGAGCTGCTGCTCTCAGTGGGACTCCAAAGCTGCTCGCCTAGACCTTGAGCCAGAGGGGCTGTACCATGTGTTCAGGAGGGAAGCAACTTCTCTATAATATCCGGGGTCGTACCTGCTCTGCAGAAGCATGGATCAGAGGGGAAAACCACAACTTGTAGAAGACATTTTTAACCCACATCATTCCTTTAGTCCTTGAAAGGTTGTGGAATCTCCTTCCCTAGAGACTTTCAAAACCCACCTGGATATGTTCCTGCATTGCCTGCCCTGGGTGATCCTGCTCTAGCAGGTGGGTTGGACTCGATGATCTCCAGAGGTCCCTTCCAACCCCTACCATTCTATGATTCTGTGATTCTCTGAGATCCCAACTGATTTCCCAAACCTCAGAGTATATTTTTTTGGCTTCCATGAAGGACCAAGTGTAAATGCTACTGAGACTGGAGCACGTGCCAATGTGTTTGGGGAAGAGCAAAGAGGATTGTTCTGCTTTAACTATGGCCCATCTTTCTCTGCCTTTCAGGTTTTTAATGCTGCTGCTGCTCTCAGTATCTGCTCCACACATTAAGAATTGCAATAGAAATACAGAATACTGCCCATGAGCAAGGCTACTTAACCCCCATAAAAACAATATTCTGTACACTACACAGTCTGCATAATAGATGTATGTTATGAATATAAATAAACCACACCATTTCCAATTAATGGGATTTAGGGTTAGGGCTTTTTAACTTAATTCTCATTTCCTCTCGTTTCCTTTTGAAACTTCTGCATATATTTTCTAATTTTGAGGGGGGTTATAAATCCTGTTTTAATGTTTTGTTGTTTATGCAAATTTCCAAATATAAAGGCATATGGTGGCAAAGTGGCACTAACTATCTGCTTTTCAGCTCACATTCCTCTGCTATTACAAGAAAAGAAGGCCTAATGGAACAGGAGAAAAAAAAAAAAGAAAAGAAAAAAAGAAAAAAAACAGAGTACAAACTGACACTCTGCATTAGCATAGCATTGGTTCAGATTACTTAGCTTTATTCTTGAACTCTGATTCACTAATAGCTCTACTGGCTCCTGCAGGGCAACTGTGGATGCTCCTTCATGTCATAAGGTAGAGTGGGTGCTCAAGTTTGTAATTATAGTTTTAAACTAGCAGAGAAAAGGAGAAAAATAAAGAACTTTTTTGAGTCAGAGGTTTCCCCTCACACTGTCAACCTCACTGTGTGGATTTCATGTATCTATCCAGTTTGCATTTTGCCTGATAATGTAGAAGGCACATCATGCTATTCTAAAACAGCAGGATTATTTTCTCCGTTCTAATTGATGAACAGCTGTGCTGTAATAGACTACAAAGCACAGCATCACTGATGTCTCCTCAGGCCACCCTAGGAACTGAACACTCCACAGGGAACCAGAAAAGAATGAAAGCTAAAAAAAAAAAAAAAAAAAAAAAAAAAAAAAAGAAGAGACAAAAAAAAGTACACCAAACATTTCAGACATCCTCCTCTGAATTACTATTATTATTTAGCATTCCATTCAGCAATAATTATTTCCAATTTTCCCCACAGTAGCTTTGGTGTACGTACATGACCCTAAACCAGTCATACTTTATAAAAGCTAAATATCAGCGTTTTTGAAGCAAAATGTTGGAGTTCATAATTGTTTGTCGCTGCGCATCAGTGTTCAAAACACTCAAGTCACTTCTGAGATCACGTGTTCCCTAGACCTGTTCTTTATCCCAAGAAGCCCTCATAAGCCATTCATTAATCTGCTGGAATCTATTATCTTCTCCTTCATTCTGTTTTATGAAAGTTAGTATTATTACATGTCTCACTATAGCATTGCAGCTGATGTCAATATTTGCCTTGCCAATTTCCCCATGCTACCACACTAGACTAAAATAACCTGATCTGAAACCTTACCCAACTCTGGAGGCTGATTTGGATTTCCAGTCAAAGGTTAAACAAGGGGAGAGTCAGGTTCAAGCTCACTGCAACTCCATCCTGCAGTGCCTTCTTGTAAGACGTTGATCTCAAAGGTTGGAAGCCTCCAGTACCACTGGAAATACTTGTGGTTTTTTGGATGGGTGGAAGCTTCAAAAATTCAACAGTGTTCCTCAACTTCCCATTTCCTTATGCTTCTAGAAATGGCTGCTCCATTTGCCTTCAAAGTGAAATATTAGAGAGTCTCTTTTGTATTTTAGAGATAATCTAGAAGCAAGCAGGAAGAATCAACCTGATGTCTAAAGGCAGATGTGCTTTCCTTCCTTTCCCTCAGTAGGGGAAGTAAAACTCATAATCCTTGTTTAAGACCCTTTCTGCCTTTACCGTGTTTTCTGTGGGCAGAACAGTACAGAAACGTAAGGAGTACTTAAATGATGCTTCTTGTTGTATCAGTGAACCAGTTCCAAAAGCACAGACTCAATTTAATCAAAATTAGTGACAAGAAAGCAATCTTCCCATTCTGCCCAGCAACGGAAAGGTTTTGTTCTTATTTTGTGTTATTGGAAATGATTTGCTGCATCTTTCCTACAGATAAGCCGTGTGCTTATGTGTTCTTTTGTCTAGATAAGTGTTATCCCGTAAAATGAACACAATAAGACTTCTGTTTACCTTAATGTTATTTAAAAAAAAATAAAAATCTCACAGATATAAGAAATCAATAACCATCCACAACAATTTACCAAGGATTCGGTCTGGGTAGAAAAATTCAAATTGTATTGATTTTTTTACAGGGAAAAAAAGCCAGTTGACAATCAGATTCAACTAACAAAATGCCATGTGTACACAAGTGGAAGAGAGGCAATAAGCCAGTTATTTAAAAACCGAGCTGCCAATTAAGACGAGACCAGTACAAAATGGGGCCCTGGACACTGGCACATTACTTAGTTTCCATGTCTCAGTTTCTCCATTAATAACAGGAAGGTGGTAACACTTATTTTGTGGGGACAGCAAAGCTGTGAAGAATTTAAAATCTTACATCCCAGAGAGAAGTTGTATTTAGTGCAGCATGCCACCACCCAGAAGTTCTCATGGTCAGAAAGAACGTGTAATAAATACACTCACCAGGACAAATGGGATGCCATGTTCATTAGCAGCGCAATTTAAGGTGTTGATTTTACCTCATCAAGGTCTTTAAAGACTGACTATTCAAAAAGCTGCCCTTCTTCTCCCTTTTCTAACTGCTAAATTCTGCTAAAGGGCACAAGATAAAAGCCCCCAGACTGAAAGGTCAGTTGTCTGCCAAACGAGAATCACCAGTGAAGAGATTGCTCACATCTCCACTTCTCCGAAGGGCCTCAGGCCTCTAAGTAGCTAAATTAGGCTTTCATAAAACCATGAGTTACAAAGGATTGAAGATTTGGACCTGGGTTTTTTTGTTTGGTTTTGGGTTTGGTTTTTTTAATGATAGCTTGCAAATTTGGTTGAGATTATTGGCACATATGGGGTCAACTTGTTTTAAAATTGTTTTAAAAGTAATTTGCTCTTGCTCACAATACATTAAATATTTTAAAACCGTTTTAAAAATAGTTTGAGAGAAGTAAATAATAAAGTGTGTGTTGTACGAAAGCAAAGCAAAGCACAAGACATTATCCACATTTACTCTTTCAGTTTTCTCTTCAACTTCATTTCTATTTCTTCAGCACATTTCTCATACCAACCACATGAGGAGTTCAAAATAAACTCTGGACACACCTTAGTGGGACACATCATCTTTCCTTTTCAGCAAACACACAAAGGAGCCTTTGAATACCTGATAGTCCATATAAAACTTTCAGATTACTTGATCAAATATGTAGTGCCTGGAGTAAAGAGGTTTGGTGGAGGATGGTAATTCAGAAATCTGTTTCCTAGGTCTGGGCTTTTCACGGGAAAACTTCCTTGCCAGTTAATGTCAAGTGGCTGTTGGTGGGCTGGGTTGGATTTGACAGCTAGAGAAAAGAGCATGTGCATCCAGGAAGCATCAGCAAAAGGACCACAATACTACAGTCATGTGACAGCAGCTGTCTGTCAAAAAAGCAGAAATGACAACCCAAGAAGATCAGGATGAAATATGGGAGTGGACTAACCCTGACCTCCTAGCAAGACTGTTATTTAACGCAGCCCAGGGGCATAAATGGGCCGGATGAGAGTAGGAGGCTGTGGCCCAGAGCAAATCTGGTCAGATTTTACTATTGGCTATTCTGTCATCATCTGTAGAAGAAGCATTCCCGAGCACTTGCTAGAAATTGTAAGCTAAGGGGAGACTCATACATACTCTTCACTACAGCAGTTGGATCAAATTTGTGCATGAGGTAGCAAAACTGGTTTCGTTGTTTTGTAGGTTTCCAGTAAGGGCTTCAGGGCACTCCGACCTGCCAGCCCACAGAGAGTAAACACAGACTGTGGTATCTGCCAGGCCACACATAGATTTGGTGGTTTCCCTTAATTTCATTTAAAAAATTTAATTAAGTATGGTTTACTCCTAAACACAAAGAAGCCATTTTTCAAGTTCCCTAAACCTCCTAGGGAAGGATGACAGCACTGAAGACAAACTCTTGCTTTAAAATATCTGAAGTCAGAAGCCAAACCGAAGTTTTGAATACAGACAATTCACCTGATTTATTTTCAAAGGGACCCCTGAGGTAAGAGTCATGTCCACAGGCCTATTGAGAATGCAGTCCTTTTTTCACAGGTTCGTGCTATTGTGTTGCACTGTGGGCAGAATGGAAAAAAAAAAAAAAGTGGATTTCTCTAAAATAGTCTGTCTATAACTCTGCAGTTCTACTAAAGTTCTGAGTAAGGCACATACATTTCCTCAGAAAAGCCCAGCACGCAAACGAAAAAGAAAATGAGAGAGATTTCTCAGAGAAGTGAGCCGACTCATGTCCTTCTAGTTACGTCCAGTATTTTGACAGAGGCGTAGTAATCAACCTTGCAAGAGTACTGCACTCTACTCGGTATCACTGCATTGCTGCTGTGACCACCATCAAGTGCTTTTTTGTGAAAGGAGAAAATGAATCTAAGTGGGAAAATGACTGGAACAAGAGAGGAGCTCTAATAGCAACCTTGGCATCCTGCAATTTCACACATTAAAATATATTTTAAAAAACCCCAAACCTACTACAGTGCTTGTTGTATAAGGCTAAGCTTTCTACTCTTCAAACTATTAATAAGGGCTTCCCATTGAGAAGACAAATACATGCTTGATGCATTTTTAATCCTGTGCCAATACATTTGACTAAAGCTGTTTGCTGTTTCAATGACAGGATTTAACTTGCCCTTCTGTATTCAGCATTTCTGATTATTAATGACATTTAGAAAACACAGACAGAGGCTGTACAAGTTTTATTCCGGTCAATGTTTTAAGAAGTAAAAAATATTAGTAATTAAAGGGCAAAATCCTCATTACACAGTAAATTTAATTATTTAATAAAAGAAATTTTAATCGTTTAGTGGGTGCAATGGAATCACTACCATCGAAGGGAAAAATATCTTGTCCACTGTTACAGATCCCCGATGCCAACCGAAGGCAAAAATAATGCAGCCTTCTAAATCATACATAAATTCTATGTAGACAGTCTGCATATGTACAAGTCCAGCAGCCTTTTCAAGAAAGTACATTTCAAGACCCCTCTTGGTCAGAAAGCGTTCTTGTCTGTAGTTTCTACTGTAAATACATCTCTCATTTAAATGAAAGCAGAAATGTGTCAGAGGCCATTGCTGAAATGCAAACTACTTTTTTCCTTCTGAAGATCTCTAAAGTTTCAAGCAGTTTCTCTCCTAAATCTGCTAGGAAAATTTCTCTGAAGAAAAATAAAATGTCACTGGTATCAGCAGTGAGAAAACCGATATGGGGATCACATCGAGTTAATTTTTTACCGCAAGAAATGGAAAAAGAACGCCTCTTTCTCACAGGCTGATTACTATTTTATTTAAGTGATAATGTAAACCTAAGGTTAAAAGGAAATTACATATACTGATGATCTCCTAGTGACCTCCATTGTGCTGTTCCATTACAGCATATAGTAATAATACACTAACAAAATGCACACGCTTCTGGTACTGTCAGGCACCAATGCAAATCAAACAGCACAGGAGGCACATTACTTTTGTTTTAACCATTAAAGGCTCTAAGAAACACAATATGACAGCCAGAAGAAAGCCGGCTTGGATTTTCTAAAGGTACCCAGGAGTGGCACTGATTTGTGTTTTCTTTGGTATCCTTTTTTAAAAGCCTTTAGCTGTGCCAATATAATACATTCAAATCCTGACCTTTCTCAACACAATGAAGATACTCCGTATATCTTACCGTATAACACAGGGAATCAATACTGTATTTTACTAAATGCGAGTTAATTTTACCTAGGGAAGGAAATTACTGCTCTTAATACTAGAATTCTTTCTTTTTTTTTTTTTTTTTTTCTCCACCGAGCCAGTGAGTTTCAGGTTTGCCAAACCCTATCACTGTTTAAAAAAGGGTTTGAGAGATTTTAATAGCTAATAATAGGAGGAAACATAAAAGGACAAATCCAATTTAAGTGAAAGGGTTCCTGTGTAAGCATTACTTGTCAGTCTTTGGTCGTACTGTATAGGGACCAGCTACAGAGCAGTGGCAGCAAAGAAATATAAAGTCCAGATTTAATTCTGATACAGAGAAATACAATTTCAAAACCGGACGTCTTATCATAGGCATGTCCCATTGGAGAACTCATTTCCCTAGCAAAAGGCTGTCACTGCCATTATGTTGTACAAGGAACCAATTTACTACTACAGCTAAACAGGGTTACTGGTGCTGTTGGAACTTAAGCATTTGAAGTTATCGCTAGAAAAAAAAATAGCATTTCAAATGTCAGTGAAATGGGAAGGTATAATTGAAAAGTATCAATCAGAGAAGCAAAGGGGTTTAGAAGGCTAAGACTGCAGTTTTAGTACCGCCTTTTCGCCCCATTTCCTCTTTTTATTTTTTATAGCTTCTTTCTTTATTTTCTTTTCCCTTTCACATGCAACTTCAGATTTAGTGCTGCAAAATAAAAGATTTTGGCTTGATACTTGTCCTGTGTCAGATATGAAATGAGTTTTGATGGTTTTCTTCTACAGTCTAGTGACCGTAGTTTCACTACACGAAACTCTCATCTCAAACCCCACTCAAAGCTGCCAATCTGGAAGATATCTAAATGAATTAAACAAGGCTGATTTGAATTTTGGTTGGGTTTGGTTTTTTTTCCCTCCTTCTAAATGTTTTTGTTTTTTTTCCTCCTTCTAAAATAAGTCTCATCAACCCATTCACTGGAACTTCCATTCTTTAATGGAAGCTTTTCCCCCAATCCAGAGTGATCCTACAGAGAATCAGAGAAACGGCCTATAAAGTAACTTGAATTAATTTTGTTTCAGAATATCCTGTTCATGTCACTACTGCTAACTTCATTGCCTTTCCCACACAGAACAGGAGTGAACTTTTTCAAGCTGCCTCATGATTACCTTCTCCATTTTGTTGTATTTTCTCCTGACTCAATGAGTGGCAACATTATGAGTGTGTTTAGCTAATCTCAGAATCGGAAGGCTGGATTTACACAATCTGCATCTCATATGCAGAGTGTCAAGCTTTCTTCAATTACTGCTTTCATTTGCTGTGCAGAGCAGATCTAGGGACCTTGAAAAAACAGTGTTCAGTCAAAAAGTATTTAGTAAGACAGAGGTGGTGTATAGTCATGCTAAAACTTGCTCATTTTACCTCTTAAATAGGTCGTCAAATTGCATGTAGTAATTGTAGTAATTTATCCTTTTAGCCCAACATCACTGCCCAGGTCCCACGTCCCAGGACATCGGTTGCTCTGAAATACCAGCTTTGCTTACTGGCCTCGATACCCAACATAAATTTACCCACTGCTTGCTTCAACTCTGTGAAACCAGAACTACACAAGAAATTCCAGTTCAGAGCAATGGCCCTTCTTCACATATTGCACAAGTTTTTACCTGCTAAAAAGTAAAAAAGGGATGTTGGAAAGCTCTGCTATAGTAGTGTACTATATGTCATCAAGATGTAGGGCTCGGCCAGCCACTAGATGAATGACAGATTGCTCTCCACCAACACCTCTCCCTTCCCAAACGGGAAGAGAAAGAGAATCAGAGAAAGAGATTTGTGGATTAGAAAAGAAAACTAAAATAGCTTTAATGAAATAACAATATTACAAAAGCTATACAAAACCAGTATCAAAGCCAACCACCTGATGGCAATTACATCACCATCACCACTGATGCTGTGAAGCAGGCCCTGGGGAAGTCCCAGACTGGAGTAGATTCAAGAACACATGGATAGGGATCAAAGGCAGAACGGACAGAGTCCTCCTCAGACACCGGCCATTGAAGAAGAGAGCTTGACCCTCTGATTCCTTAATACTGAATATGCCGTATATGGGATGGAATCCCTTGTTGGTCAGTGTAGGGTCACCTGTCCTGGCCTCTTCTCCCCACAGGTGAGGTCCTTTACTTTCTGCACCCGCACTGTGGCGCACAGGATTTAGCAGAGACCTTGGTGTGCACAGGAGCGAGGATAAGCAAGAGCCTTTCTGCACACCAGTCCTCAGTGGCAACTCTAAACATCGAGCATTATTACTACCAGAAGCAGACACTGCCTGGGAAAATACGTCGTTAACTTCAGAAAGTGCAGTTAGAGATTTAGCTGAAAAGTAAAATCACAGAACAGAATTAGTTCTGTTCTGAGTCTAACCAGGACAATTGTGAGCTTACCTATTTACAGAAAGAAAAAAAGAGCTTCAGCCCCCTGTTTCACAGCAGGGAGATGAGATCTGCGAAAAGAGTCAGGCTCCCATGTATGGCATTCTCCTCTTTCCACAAAACAATTCCTATCTTAAGGAGAAACATGTACTCTGCATTTCTAATGGAATTAGCTTTTTTGTTTAAAAAGAAATAAATCACAAGAGCTTACAGGAATTAATTCTTATTTAAAGGTTGGCAAGTTTCAGAAAATTCGTAGTCAGGAATGGACCCAGTTGGTAGAAAGAGAGACTTCCGTCCTAGGGATGTTTAGGATCTGGTTGGAAAGAAGCTGAAAGTTTGAGCTGAGGCTAGAAGAAAAGCACTCTGAAGAGAAAGTTGCATGTCTTCTTTAGAGTTTACTGAAACTTCTCTGAGTTCAGAAGTAATTTTACCTCACACAGAAGATTCTTTACCCACATTAGAGTGCAGATATATTCCTCCTCCACCACCTTTTTGATGAATTTCAAATTCAAATAACTTAACGGCTAACAGCCTGCAATTGTTCCTTATATTAATAGAAATACACGGTCTCTTCTGAAGTTCAGGTAGTAATTCAGTTCTTAAAATTCTTCTGCTGTTTATAAATGATTTGAGCAGGGATGTCATAGCTTTTGATGCATCATTACAACCCCTGTTCAGCTACATTCTCTTATTCAACTGGAAGCAACTTTTATATGCTTAGGAATCAACTTAAACATTGTGCTAACTTGAATCACTGAGTTGTTAATTTCATTTATTTTGGAAGGCAGGTTCAAGGTATTAATTATATCACGTGTCCATCTCAGGAAATTAGTGAGAATGATTGTGAGAAAAAAGCTTTTTCACTTAATTTTTTTTTTTTTTTTGTGCTAGAAAATACGAGGCTTTAAAGATAATCCCAAGCGCTTCAACACTCTCTAAATTTCAGTTCATTAAAACAGCTACAATGAAACTGTAGTGCAGGAAATTTTAGTAGGAAAAAAAACCCCACAACAGAAATCCAAACATGATTTCAAATAATCAAAAAGTATCAGCTAGAGGGAAAGTACTTTTGCAATGAGATGCAGTTCTGCAAATCACTTGTTGATAGACTACTTCAGACATAAAAGCTCCCTTCCGCTGCAGATGCAGGTGATGTACGACCATATCCTGGAGCGCCTTGATTCTCCCACTGTAGTAATAAGGTAAGTCCAAGTGACTTAACTGAAATGAGTCACTGTTGCCAGAACTGAAAGGGAAGGAGGATTGCTTATTTCATCAGCTAACATTGAGTGAAACTGCAATTTCTACTTGGGCTGAGTGGGAAAATTTCTTAACTCTGATTATGTTTTGTGAGGATGAAGAGCTATAAGTTGTTCAGATGCTGCTGCCAGCAACCGTCTCAGTCACGCAGGCAGTGAGGTGCAGCTATCCCATCTCGCTGCATCTTACTAACAGGGCTTACAAAGATGAGCCAAAATCAGATTCTGTTCTTCAGAACAGTTTAAAAGAAACCCAAAGAATGAAATATGGTCACCCCGAGGATGTTAATAAACAGACAAAAATAGGAGAGGAACTAGGCTGATCGCTGACAATTTGCAATCAAAAAGAGGAGCTAATTTACAAACAGTCATTTTAAACAGTTCGTCCAACTCTGAGCTCAGAAGAGTGCAAATTGTTAAATACCGTGTGCAGCCACTTGGCAAGGCGAAGCCTGTGTTTCTCTGATGATAATGTTGTGGGTGGGGGGCAGAGGGAAATAGGATAGCAATAATGCTTAAAGAATAGATTTTTTCCCTTCAAAGAAGAGAAAAGGTCTCCAGGTAAAGGAACATCTCTGCATCTTATCAGCTTTCTAGCCATTTTTTGTCATCAAGTGAATACTGGAGAGTCTACTCCAAAAGACAGACAAGAAATAACGTATGCTTTAAATACAAAACTCTTTAAAAATAAAATAAAATAAAATAAAAT
>VWZK01019920.1:10102-48061 GCA_013396935.1 Baryphthengus martii | reverse complement strand
GCGTTTAAGCGCCTCGGCCGCGGCCCAGGGGGGGAGACGTGGCGGGACGGAGGGGGTCTGGTTCGTAGGAAGGGCCGAAGTCGGGAACTTCTCATGCGTGAGTAATTATTTGAATTTTCTTTGGACGTTGAGAGGAAAGGGGCTTTACGTGCTCTGCTTGCTTCCCCGCCTTTGTAGGGGTGAGCCTACCCATCGTCTTCCTTGTGCCTTAAACGGTACCTGGGCATCTTTGGTTCCTCGACCCTTCCTAGCTTATCTAGCAACTCCAGGATCCTGTTTTCTCTTTACACTCCCCTTAATTTGCCCATACATCCAGGAAGATCTAGGCTTTTCTCAGAGAGGTTTTTGAAAATCATTAGTTCTTGCCGCTGCTGTGATGCTTATGAGGAGATCAGCCTTCTGCAGGTAGGTGGTGGCACAGCTCTCTGCGCATACCCGTTTTGCTGAAAGCGCATCGGCAACAATCTTAGGTAGCGTCACTGTATCACTACTCCAATGTCTAGCTAAAGCCCCATGACTGGGCAGAGTTTTTCTCCCCTTAGAGATGGGCCTGTTTTACAACTGCCGGGTGCCCTAAAGCATTGGTGAAGCTATTAGCTGCCTTTGCCAATTGGTTTAATAAGGTCAAAGGCCAGACTATGCAAGGGATGTTCCATCACAATGCTGCTATTTGCTGGTTTTTCTTTTTTTTTAATTGCCACTGTCAAATCATGTCTTCATGGAATTGATCTGTGTTTCTGCCTGTCTAGGTGTAGCAGCTAGCATTTACATGTCAGCGATGCTTTCCAAATGGATCCTTAAACGTTTTCTTGTTCTGATGGTGTCTGTAGAACATCACAGACAGTGGCAGAAGTGTGTGAGGCTTGCACTTCTTCCCAGCATCCTGTTGGAGATCTGGTCAAGATGAAGTCTTGAATAATGCAAAAGACAAGCTAAATGAGTATGTCTTTTCCCCTGTTAGAAGCACAGTCTTGTCATGTAGCCATGCTTTCTGATGTAAACACAGTTAGAACAAAAAAGCACCTGAGTTTACTCAGGTTGCATATCTTTAAAATAGCCAGTTGGTTAGAGTATTGGTATAAGAGGCAGGCATTTACGTTTGAAGTACTTTTGAGTCTGGAAACCAGAAAAAAAAAAGTTACTTTTTGTTCTGGGAATGGATCATAATCTATTAGTAGTGAAAACCAAGCTATGATCAAACATCTGTCTTCATTTACATTTTACATGGCTTCTCAATCACATACTTTCTCAGCACCATTTCCTCAAGCGCCTAACTCGGGGCCAAGAACTCTACTGATTGATAATGTGCCTGAACCAAGGTATTTCAGCACAGATTATTTCTGAGGATTCTGACTTTAAGGTCTTATGTTTCCACTTTACAGTATTCAGAGTACAAATCAAGGGAAAGAATGGTAGATGAAACTATTTCTTAGTACAAAGAAAGTAATTTTGGGAGACTTAATAGAGGCATAAGCAAGTCTTAGTTCAGCTGCAAGTATAAGGAGAAGCTTCCATGCACCTGAAGTAACAACACTCAAGTTACTCCTCTAGTACTGTCAACACCACTTTTACCTCCTGCATCCTGCCTGTATTGATTGATTTGTATTTCTGGTTGCCTTTATGTTTTATCTTTTTTATATATTTTAACTACTGTTCAGATGACTTCTGAAGTACTGTAAAGGTCTATGTGTTGTTTCTACTCTTGAAGATGTATCCAAAAGTCAGCTTCTCTAATGATAGAAGAAAAAAAACCAACCAAACAAAAAAAACCCGAAAAAACGAAAATACACACTGAAACTGACACTCCCTGCCCTTACAAACAGTCAAATAACCCTTTTGGGAGCTAGCAGTGATGCACTGTCACCTGTATGAGAGGAAAGAGACTGTTTCAGACTAGTGTGATGCTGGCCTCCCACTCAGAGATATGCCCTGGAAGATGACCCCAGAGGGAGTATGCCCTTTAAATTCTGAAGAAGAAAGAAGGAACCTGCAGTTTTTGTTCTTTATCAAGTTAACTCATTTGGTTAATAGATTAACCCTGTTAGTTAACTCGTTTTGGCTTGCTTTGAATTCTGAAGTCATCTGTGAGTCTGCAGTTCTGGAGACCACTTTGCTACTTTTCTTTGTGGAAGTTGTGGACCAATAAAACTCTTGGAATGAACAGGACTCTTTAGATGCCTTTTTCCTCTGTGTTTTCCCTCTGCATTAATTTTTGGTGCAGTTTCTCTGTGTATTCCTACACACTATGTCAAGCATTGCCTTGTCATGCTGCGAGACCTGCCCAGTCTGTTAGGAGACTGAAGGCTGTTAATGTGCGTAACAGTTGCAGAGAAGTTTATGCCAGAGAGAACTCTGTGTTCCAAGGAGATGTTTGGCATGCTGGTCATTCTCTGCAGCTTGAAATTGAGATGCAGAGTTAATGCGCCACTTCTTGAAAAGTAATGTTAGAAGAGCACAAGTTAATTCTAGAGTTCTCCTTTTAAGTAAGCACACATCACCTGACATCTCGTTAGGCTGAAAAGCAACTCCTGAAATCACTGCAAAAAAAGTTTCTACAGAAGAAAGACTCTGCTTCAACACTGGGATTTAAGTTATCATCTCACTTGATGTCAACGGTAGCTGTGATTTCTCAAGCATTCAGGTTCATTGGCAAATAGGACAAGCCCGACCACATATATAGGAGTTCAAACACAGGAAAATAACTTGATATAGCATGGAACAGGGGAAGAGTGACCTGTTCCAGATCTACTTGTTCTCTTTACTCTCTCATCAATATTCTTTTTCACTGCCAGCAATCAAGCGTTTAGCTTGCCGTTGTCAGTTAAGGAAGGACCTTTTTAGAGGTGGTGATGATCGTACTATTTTTTTATGAGCCAGAGTACGGTAGTCTGTCGTGAATGTTCACCACAAATTCTTGGGAAATCTGTTGATGGGCAGTCCTGACTGGAAGCTTGTTTGCTACAATGAATACTGTGTGATGTTGGGGATGCACGAAAGCATGAAGCTCCTTGCTGCAAGTCTCGTGAATGACAAACACACAAGGCCAGATCTCCTTTTCCCTGTGTCATGATCTGCGACAAGATGAAGTAGCAGTTTGTTAGAGATCAGATCCCTGAAAATTCAGTAGATTTTTCTGAAGAGAATTAAATCTTAAAAAAAAGACTTAGTCTTCAAAATGTAAAATGTTTTGGGCTGCTTATATTTAAAATACGGAGGAGCAAATAGATTCAAGAATACTAAAAATTTTTAATGTGTACATCTCCTTAACAAAAGACTAATGGAGAGTAAACTCAAAAGGGATACATGGTGAGAGGATACCACACTGGCTTGTTTTAGCCATACCTGATCTTCCCACAACTCAGGATGTGGAGCTGCCCGCGTGCCTTCTTTGTACTTGCTTTTGAACTTAAAAAAAAATTTTTAACTCTCAAAATGTTCCATCTGTTCTGTCATACAAAAAAAAAATAGTTGGGTGTTTTTTTCTAAAGGCAGTTACTTCAGGTATGTTGTCCATAGTCCACAGGCTGAATTTCCTTATGGACAGACTGGTGAAGGAATCCCTCTTCCTGATTTCCTTTGACATGGAATTCTTCCGTGGCAAGGGAGATACCACCCACTTGCTTTCTCAAAACCACATTCTTTGCTGGACAAATCTAGCTTTATTTTCACTGTGTCAGTAGCTCTTACTCTCCAGAAGGGCAGAGTTTCCATGCTGTACTTCTGTGATCATATTAAGAGTACTGAAAAGCCAGACTCATGGAGATTTTCTGGGTCAGAGTGCAATACGGTGGTCAACTGCTGTTCTCTTACTGTCTGACCTCCTCGTCAGATCTGTTCTCAGATACAGGCTTATTTTCAAGAACAGTGATTAACAGAACCCATTGGTTATTATTAACATATTTGATGTGGCTTCCAAGTCAGGTAGGAAACTTGAATGAGTAATACGTCAATCCCTCCTGGATACAACTGGAATCTCATGGTCTCCTATACTCCAAGACATACTTGCTGGTCACCTACAGCAAGATTCATTATTTCAGCCCCTAGAAAAACACTGTGGTGCTTGAATTTAGGTGTATCAGGTCAAATTGGTCTTTTATTCTTGCTTTTTGAAGTTCTGTGCAGCTCAGTATGTACATGTGATTTCTACTGACACTTGGTTGGGATTTTTTAAAAAATAGTTTTCCAGGTACGGAGTCAACATTATGCTTATAATAGCTCAGCAGGTCTGTACTATAAACCAAATCCTTTTGCAGTAGCCCAGGAGGAGCGTGACAAGATGACAATCGTGGATTTGCGTGATGGTACAAATACTGAAAAAGAGCGAAGAAAAAGCAACCTAACCCAAAGAACCCACAGGATGCCATTTGGTGTCTTCCAGAATATAAATGTAACCTTTGCATTATTGCCACCTTGCCAGATTTTAGTCAAGCTGCCTGAGAAATCTGACTGTTGGGCATATGAGGGAAAGCAGCATAAACTAGTACAACCTGACAATGGGTTAGTCAGGGAGAAAGTCACTCCTTTGTTTAACCTTCTGTATCATTAACGGGATTTTTTTCTGCATCTTTTTTCTTACTGCTCTTTTCTTTATTTACTCTAAGGTGAAAGCCAAAGAGCTTAAATTACTAAATTACTTTGTTCTTGAGATGGGGAACAAAAAACCCTGCAGTACTTAATTTTTGTGTTTTACCAGTAGCTCTCATATTGTCCAGGAGTTCATAATAAAATGGTCTGCAATTTGCATGTTCCCGGTATTACCCTCGTTAATGTTCTGACAAGTGTTGTGCAATAATCTGTGTTATATTTTGACAGTGGATGGTGGGCAAGAAAGCAGGGGAAGCTGATCTAAAATGCAAGGGGTTTGTTTTGATTTTTTTCCAAAATGCACAAAAAAAAAATCAAATGCTTTTGCTAGCTATAAGGAAAACCACTACATGTATGGAAGAATAATTATGGAAACTAGAAAATGTTGGAAAAATAGTCTTTCCGATACTCTTTATCGCCATGTCGATGAACGAATTGCTCTTCAGTCTCAGAAATACCGTATTAACTTTGGGTAGTGAGGGGAGTAAAAGCGAGCTAATCTAAGAAATGCATTATTATGACGAAGATATTTGTCCTTTATGAAAGTGTTAAAAGCTAGTAATTTTAGTTATAGACCTTATTTAGTATCATTTTGTCTTGCTTGAATCGTAGTGTCTTTTTTTTGTCTGTTGCCCTCTCCTCTTACTGGCGAGCTTGATTTTAAAACTTGAATTGTGTCTGAAAGACTTAATGCTTGAATTCATCTGAAATTTAGATGGTGATTCATAGCCATAAGAAGTACACGCAGCTATCAGTTAAGCAGTAATATCCATCACTGTGCAGTGTGTCGGCAGAAATCAAAACATTTCCCTTGAGCAACAGAAACCTCAAAGGAATTGTTACTTATTTAAAAATAACAAACAGCACGTCAACAATTCAATTTAAATGTGGAAAACCATGTTTTTGTATACATAACCTTAACTGCGTTTTGAGCTGGTTTTGAAATTCAGAAATCAGAGATTTTTTGATATTCTGTAGATTTTCTTTGTACCAGAGACTAATTCTCTGCATGCTGGCGTGAACACACTTACCCACTTGCTTAAGTTTTACCTGTAGAAGTGACTGTCAGAAGAGCTACCACTGTATCATATTTTTTGCACCCTATAGGTGGCTAAATAAATAAATATGAAAAAATAATGAAATAATTAATAATGAAATAAATAAGGTGAAAAATTAAACTTGTCCAGAAGTGGTTCCTTCACAATGCTTCTGTTATAAGATTAATTTTTTCTTTTTTTAAATCTCTCCCATTCCTCCCCTCCACCCTGCCCCTGGCAGTTTTGGCTGTGTCCATTGGTGTGTTTTTCAAATGTGAGCATGCTTTCTTTTTTGTTAATGTGTTGTTTCGGAAGGTAAGTAGGTAAATGTTTGCCCTCCCACTAGGAACTGGATGCGGCAACTTACGATGTATGACCTTCCAGAGAAGTCACCCATTTGACAGAAGATGATCATGAACAAGTATCTCTGCTCTTCAAAAACAGTGCAAAGAAGGTGATATTTCTTGCCTTCCTGACTATGCAGAAATTTAATATAACTGTTGAGAAGTTGATAATAAAAATACTGTGTTTAATTAACTTATCTTCACCTTCAGATTGACAGTTGTAGCTTCCATGTAACTTTATAGAATTTGGCGAATGTTGGGAAAAATAAAAAGCAACCTTGTGTTTCTATGGCTATGTATTTTTATATATATTGACTTATGATAAGATGCTAGGCTAATACCTTTTTAGCCTGATGGTGTTCTGGCTTGTAAGTAAGACCAGGTAGGTTACATTTCTAAAACAGTTCTGAAGCAATGTTAAGTGTAAACATTTGAAAGGAGCTGTTCATGCTGCTCAGCAAACTGGCTGAATAGGTATTTTGTTTACTTTTGTAAACCTGAAACAGAATGCAGTATTATCCACGATACATTACTATCTGATGTTTTTGTTTTTCTCCTAAAGCAGTGGATGTCGCACGATCTTACTGGATTTAATTTAGTGCTTTATAGGCAAACGTTTTCAAGAAAGTATCTGAGAATTATTTATTTTAAAAGCCTCAACTGTTGTGTGTATTGCTTTTTATTGACATTCCTGTGCGTGTCTAAAACCATAACACTTTCATTAACCAATCAGAAAAACTGTTTTGATTGTAGTCTGTGAGTCTTGGCTGTCCATTTCCCACTACGACTACTTGTGCAACTTTTAAAACATCATTGCACAAGCAATGATGCATATTAAATCTTGTAATCACGTACAGATGAAAGTTTTAAAGGTGCAGATAGAAGGGGCTCTGTGACGTTGGGTGTGTCTTGTCCCGAGTTAAGGCAGTGGCTCAGAAAGCTCCATCGTACTCTTATTAGACAGAAACAATGGCAATGCTCCATCCTCATCTAAACACGGTTCAGGATTCCCTTAGAGCAATTGGTGAGTCAGGGGATATTTCAAATAAAATTAAATACGATGCTTAAATTTGAAGACTGTTGCTGTAGGGCATGCAACTCTTCATATTTCTTCTCTTACATTTTGGAATTTTCTCAAAATAAGGTGCCCTTTAAGTATACATTTTCCCCTTGCTTCCCCCACCCATCAGCTGCGTTTCACTTGAGAACCTGTGAAACAGGAAAGGGCTAGTTTAGGAACGGTTCGGAGAATTTCCCACGGTATCATTTGATTTCTGAATATTTGCAGTTGTGTATTTGTTTGTAAAAATATATTCAGTGCTACTAAAGTCAGTCAGTGAGCAGTTCTCTAGTGGTTTGTTTTTGTTTGGTTTTTAGTCTGTAAATGAGTCCGGTGGTAGTTTACTCTTCTGAGGAAATTTAAAGCACAGTGTTTCTCTCCTTGGATACGTAGTCCCAAACTGAAAGCCAAGTGAGAGGAAGGACACTGCCATTTTTATCAATGGGAGAATAGCCTCTTGGGAAAGGGGGGCACCAAAGGGCAGTTGCACTAAGAATGAGCAATATTTACCAAAGCCTTGGTATGTTTAAATAGGTACTTTTTCTGCCAGTAGTGGATACACAACATTTTACTCTGTGTGGATTTAAATCTTCATACAACAGAACCAATGTTTGTCCAGTGACTTTTCAGTATCAATGAGAATAAAGTCCCTCTAATACTCCTCCTTCACAATTAAAGAAAAACTTTAAAAATCCACTTCCCCTGTTGAATTCACACGCTTACAAGTAAGCATCCAGGTTTACTGCTTTACTAGAGTCTCAATAGCTGTCTAGATACCACAGAAATATCGATGCAATGGGCACTATTTTAAAGATACAAACATTTTGCAAGTATGTGGATACATTTCTTCTCAAGGATAGTTCTATATAAAAATGACTGGGACATAATCTTAAGAAATTTATGTTGGTCCTGCTCAGGTTATCAGTTGTTCCTTGTACAAAAAGGAGGACAAATGTTTTATTACAAAATTTAAATACTGTTGTTGCCAATCACATCATTGATTCTTTTTTTTTAACAAGCGATTGGTTTGGTTTCGTTTTTATTACGTACCCCTTCAGTGCAGGTGCATTTCCAGTCAATAATCCCACCTTGCTAAGGACCTTAACCTGCAAATTATGGAATAGAATCTGAAGAGACTTTCTGCTCAGTACTTGTCAGGATCAAATCCCATTTTTAATGGATAAGTTCAGATAAATTTGCAAAGTTCGAATGCTTATCAGAACTCCTTTACTCAGGAAATTGGGTAAGAAACAGATTTTCTTGCAAATTCAGTGTTGCTCCTGGTTTCTGCTACATCGCCCCACGCTAAAGAAGACATCCTGCACTGTTCATGCTTCTGTTCTGTCTGAAAGCATAATTGCATGCAATATGCATCATTAGCGAAGAACAATTCTTACATATCTACTGTTAAACCTCTTTTATGAATGAATTGATTTTTTTTTTTCCAGTGTATTTCTATTTAGGGCTATTAATTTTGCAATGTAAAGGCTGTCAGCAGTCTGTAAAAAGCACAGGAAAAAAACAAGCAGGATGATTATAATTTCTGATTGCCAGGGAGGGGTTTGGTTACAAATACTGCCACGCGCCTGGGTGGTTTGGCAACATGCGAGATGTGGAGATAATGGCAGCAACTGAAGAGTCAGGAACATGCAGGTGAGGGGAGAGCCAAGTGTACGAGGAGGATCTGACCACTGGGTGAATAGACGGAGGACTTTTCAGTGACCAAATTCTTGACTAGTCACTTACTAAGCTCTTCTTTCTGATGCTGTCGTGGTTTTCCAGTAGTTGTGTGAAGTGCAAATGTTCTGTAAAAATTATTAGGTGTCTGGCAAAATGCAGAAATGATCATCAGGTTGTTTGGGGTGGATTTTTCCCAATCTGAGTCAAACCAATGGCTATGACAGCACTACGTAAAGAATTACACAGCTGTGTAGCCAGCGTGAACACGGTCAGAACATGGTTACGTGACATTTATTCCATCATAGCAACCTCTGCCTCTAAAGGTCCCTTTCCAGTCACTGTTACCAACCCTGCCAATCCTGTGCTGCAGTTTGTCCCAGCCATCCCTCGGCGATATTGATTTAACTGTTTACAGTACCGTGGTGGAAACTGAGGCAAGGTCATTGAAGTAACCACAGTTAAAAAAATCCATACCAACCAACCAGCCCTCCCTGCAAAAAAAACCCAACAAAAAAAAACACACAAAAAAACCCCAAACTTCCAGAGGGAGGTGAAAGCCACTTCCAGACAACTTTTATGGTAATTATTCACATGCAATATTGTGTAACACACTGAAAAATATTTAAGAATAACAACATGCTTATAAGAAATTAAGTATCAGAACAGATAATACAGTGAATGTATTATTTCGTAGCATACTGAATTCAATTAAAACTTGTCTTGTTAATAAGTCCTGCATCATTGCTGGCTGCTGCTGTGAAGAATCCTTAGATTCTTTTGTAAAAAGGTCCAACCTGTTCATAACAGTGCCTCAGGAGCTGGTTGACTGGTGCACAACCCAGTAAGATGATTGCATTTTGTAAGGTTGACTGGAGATTGGTATCACAGGAATAAAAAACAAGATAAAGATTACAAAAAAATGGAACCTCTAAAAGCTTATAAGCCATAGAAATGACCTACTACTAACTCCTTACTACCTCTAAGAAATTGTTAATTTGGTTGTCAGTCAGATTTTGAGTTGGTACAGTTGGACAAATTGCTGTTGATTTTTACCACAGGCTCTCTTTTTGTGCTGTTCCTGTACTGATGCAACAGATCAGTTGCTGCAAATCAAACCCCTGATTCACACACAAGGAAGAATAACTCTTTTCAAGATAGCGCTTTTGAATGATGTATCACCTGTGTACACATCTCTTCCCTAATGGAGCGCGGTCACAAAGGAGTGTGGTTCTGCACAGTTACAGAATCACAGAATTATTGAGGCTGAACTAGACCTCTGAGATCATCAAGTCCAGCCTATGACCTAACACCACAACATCAACTAGACTATGTCACTAAGTGCCACGTCCAGTCTTTCTGTAAACACCTCCAGGGATGGCGACTCCACCACTTCCCTGGGCAGTCCAGTGCAGTGTTTAATCACCCTTTCCGTGAGGAAGTGCTTCCTAATATCCAACCTAAACCTTCCCTGGCGCAGCTTCAGGCCATGCCCTCTTGTCCTGTCACTAATTGCCTGGGAGAAGAGCCTGACCCCCACCTGACTACAGCTTCTCTTCAGGTAGTTGCAGAGACTGATGAGGTCCGCCCTGAATCTCCTCCAGGCTGAACAACCCCTGCTCCCTCAGCCTCTCCTCATAAGACTTTCCCTCCGGTCCCTTCACCAGCCTCGTTGCTCTCCTCTGGACCCGCTCCAGCACCTCAGTATCTNTGAAGTCTAGGTAGACCACATCCACAGCCTTCCCCTTGTCTACCAGGCGGGTCACCCAGTCACAGAAGGAGATCAGATTTGTTAGGCAGGAACTTCCTTTCCTAAATCCATGTTGGCTGGGCCTGATCCCCTGGTTGTCTTGTACATGCTGCTTGATGGCACTCAGGATGATCTGCTCCATAACCTTGTCAGACACCGAGGCCAGGCTGACAGGCCTGTAGTTCCCCAGATCCTCCTTCCAGCCCTTCTTGTTGGCAAGGCTGAAGAGGAAACAGCATCTACCAAATAATACAAATGTAGATTATATAGGAAAATAACTTGCACTCTTTCATTCTAAAGAAAACTTACCAGGGTTTTCTCATTTGGTTACTGTTCACACACTTTTTTTTTTTTTTTTTTATTTCAATGTGCTATGTTTTACAAATCATGTCCTTATTTACAGAAACTTTTGTCTTGTAACATACATTCATTTTTAAGATCAGAAGTATAAAGAGCTAATCACTCCCTCTTAAGCCCAGCTTTGAAACGTTTCCATTCAGCTTATTCAGAAGTGTGGGAACCATAGCTGAGATGTCAGTTCAGGGAAGCGTTTAAAGTAACAATAAGTAAACAATAAATAGCATAAGGGTTAAAGATTTAAAATAAAACTTTTAACTACTGTCTGCTTGCTTTGCAGCTTCAGTACGTGGGCTGTGATTCCTGCTCTCCATTAACATTCAGAAAGGTTTTCACCATGAGCATGTAATTGTTTGTATTAGAAGCTTAACTGTTGTATGCAAAATTAGAATCATGCCTATGGGTATTTAAAATGGAAGAATAATACCAGCTAATGACTTCAGTGTAACTAGTAAAATTACATCAGGGAGAGTATTTCAGATTTTGCAGATTGGCTAAATTTATATTGATGAGAAACAAGTAAGATTTAGCTCAGTAAAATTTAATGAAACCAAGCATGTATTGAGGAAATGAAAGTGTACAAGCTTATTTCTTGCAATGTGTGGAAATTGGTTAACTTTTTATTTGAGAGAGAAATGAAGTTCTGCTTTATGGAAATTTCTGATTATTTTTCCAAAACATTGTTACTTCTTTTGACGTAAGCAGTTAATGGTCTTGCAGATAGGTTTCTTTAGTAAATTAAATTTCTTGAACTTGCTATTTCTTCAGATGCAAACATATATCTTCACCAGGACTACACAGAGGCATGTGCCTTTGCAGAAAGAACTGAGTTGTTCTGAAATACAGAAGGACAACAGAAGAGTTTTTCTTCGAAGGTCCAAGTGCTTTCTAGAAAAATGCTCCATCGCTTTTCTGGCTGTTTTCAGCTTTGTAACATTCTCTTCTGCTCAAAGATACACACACCGACTCTGAAGAATACCCAGCTCATTACACTGGGTAATGTCGGCGGGGCTCTAGCATTCTGTTCCTGGCAAAATTCATTTGCGTTCATCATCTGCCTTGCCATGTGAGCTATAATTTGTACCATAGGTTTTGTTTTAATCACTCCAGGAAGTAGAACTGCTTCTCACTGTTATCCTCAATATGCAGTGTAACCGCATTCTCCAATTCCAGCAAAGTTTTGCTTACTCTAAACTGTTAGGTGCTCTAAATAACTGCTTGCTGTGAAAGGTGTGAGATAGGGCATTTTGGATCTCAATATTAACTGCAAAGGACCTCGAGGTTGAAGATGAATATAGTAGTATTTTGGAATTCCTAGTGAAGATATGGAATTTGAAAAGTTTAGAATAGAATTAGTTAGTTAATTATGTAATAAGTTTATTTATTTATTTATTGAATTAGCCGGAGGACTTAAAATAAAATACTGGACACTTGAAAAGTGTTAAAAAAAAAAAAAAAAGAGTTGAAAAAGTGTTAAAAGAAGAAGATGCAGATTCAAATACAGCCATGCTTTAATGAGCGAGACACAACCTTCAGGCAATCAGTGGATGCATGAGTTCTAAAATAGAATGAGATAAATCTCATTTTTAAAGTTGGACAGTTTATTCAGAGATTGAATCAAATTAAGAGCGTGTGCGCAAGTTCTACTAGCATAGAAACTGTGTAGTGAATGAACAGAAAGCTAAGCCTAATAATGTTATCCACAGAACATCTGAAAGGAAGTAGAACAGAACAACATGTTTTAACCAAACAGCTCACAAAGCAGTTCTCTGATATATCAGAGCTAATTAGGACAGAGTCCAACAATTACAAAAGATACTTAGTTGTAAAGAGATACCAGCAATGTTTTGTCTTATCTTTTAAGCAGATCATTAAAGGCTTCCTGTTATATTTCTTCATGATTTCTTTTCAGGAAAATCTATTACTCTCTCCTCAGGAGAAGACTGAGGCCTACCAGAACAATTCATTTGGCCTACTCCCAGCCACTCTGTCTTCTGAGATACAGCTGGGGAATAATAACAGACTGTAAGAATAGTTCTTGCAATAACAGTCTGCTTACCTTTCCTCCTTTTCCTCATCATGCTACACAACATAGGTTCAAAATTTTGATCCAATCAGATCTGTTGCACATGTACAGACAGACTTCTGAGTGTATCGGGACAGTCAACGCAGCACAAAGTTGAGCCGTGAGTTTTGCCATAGCGACAAGTTTGCATCCTGCCGGCGTAGTAGCATAGTCTCAAATTCCTGAGGAAAAGGTAGGAATTATCTGTAACAGCTAATGCAGGCAGAAGGGCTGGCACTACACGGTAAGCTTCTCAAAGTCTCGCAGTCAAGGCCATCTTTTGCTCTCATACGATTTTGCACGTGGTGGTGGCCTGATAGTCTGAGGCACAATCCTTCAACAAACCAACAGAAGTTCTTTTTACAGTTAAACAAAGTATGGATAGAATAGTCTCCAGTTGCTTATTGGGAGTCTCATCTTTCCGGTACACAGGAGAAATACAGGGCAGTCGAGGTAATTAGCTAGCCTGTATCCGAGGCTTATGCCTAAAGGTATCGCTGTTTATTTATACACGTGGGTATCAGTATTTTAAAAATAACTTATCATTTGAACCTGTTCTCATGCTCTCTGGTACTTGTTCTTTTGTCTTTTCTTGGCCTTCTTCCACAGTTTTCTGTTGGAAATTACTGCACGTATCTCGTTCTCCACTCAGCCTTTGGATTTCTAACTCAAATTTATCACTCTTTTGGGGGGAAATGTATGTGTTACACAAGCACATTTTTCTGGGCTTCCTCTTTGTCACAGTGTAAAATTGATGCAAAGCATGTCCTGCCAATTTTCTAAGCAGAGGGAGAAATTGTATGATCTCTCAACAGATGCTTCATTGCCACTTGACCTGTCTGCAGTCCACTGTTATTAAATCCTATCCATAGGTAATCTTTCTTTCTAATGAAAAGTGTTTTGGTCTAGAAAAAGGCAGATAATGTCTATGTGTTTTTCATGGGAGTTTTTGCCCTGCCTTTATTTTAATTTATTCTTCAATAACAAAGCAACTGAATATTTAAAAATCAGTTCTTTTTCCGAAATCAGTGAACTTCATCCAAGCTCAAAATCGTGACAGTCAGTTCTAACATTTGCAAGTACACACTGAAGAAAAATATTTTGACATTTAGGCTGTCAGATAATCTGTCAGTAACAGTTACATCATTCAGGGAGAGAAATGATAACTTCCAGAGTAATTTATTGGGAAAATAATACATTTACTGCAGTGAAATACGCTACTGGATGCTAGAAAAGTTACTTAGCATTTTTGCAGGCGAAGTAGTTGGCTTCAGAACATACGTTATTCTCTCGTGACAAAAAACACAGAAAAAGAAATACTTGCCAGAAGTCATCAACAAAGAGTACGTACAGTATGTTCACATACGTTTAGGAAGCATTGGGAACCTCACGCTGAAGGGTGTAACGCACAGAGAAAAGGGGAGTTCTGAGGATCATATTCCTCCCAGAAGGGGTTCATGGAGCACAAGGGTCATACACCAAATGCTTTACTCAGAATAACTTTTAAAAGCTAGAGAAGTTCTTGATGCTGCTCTGCTATGCCTAGAAAAAATGGAGCTGTGTTTGGGCAGAGGTGTCTCCTGGCACAATGCGATGACTGCTCTGTAGAGTTTTCGCAGCAGTTGGTTTTACATCTTCCAGTTTTGCTTCACTGACATTTTCATTTTTCTTTGTCTGTTAAAAAGTAGTGTTGTTTCTGTAGAGAAATGTCTGAGCATTATGTGTAATGACAGTAGTAATCATTTCCAAAGTGCTCAGAGGACTAAAGGCCAGGTTTTGTCGGCTTGCGTAGTGCTGTTAGATGGTATCAGTCTGAGGCTACCTAGTGTGTCTGCTTTTAAACTGGCATACTTTGTACTGATTTACACCAAAAAAAAAATGAAGCAATAATTGTGATATCTTGGAAAGAAAATAAGGTTTTTTTTCATGCATTTTATCAAGTAATTAACAAGCAGTGAATTTATTACCCTTCTTATTGCTGTTGTTAACGATGATGACAATAAAAGCCATGATTTTGCAAGGATAAACAAGACCAGGTCACATAGGAAGACTAGCAACTTTAAAGATTATTCAGCATTTAAATAAAGGTTTTTGTAGCATAGGCAGGCTCAGCTTTCAGATTCTTCTTAACTCTGTCCCTGTCTAATTAGTCAGCCAAGTCTCACGGGAACTTACCTTTCCCTTGGCGGTTAATGCCACTGGCAGTGCTCCGTCAAACTGCTTCTTCCAAAGTCCTTTCTTCAGTGCTTTTCCCGATGCAGGAGATGTTTTCCCTGTTCAGATAGGCTAAGCCGTTAGATTCAGTTGATGAGATTTACTCTGAGTTTCATGTGTTAGAAATTACAAAAGAAAATGTGTAAGACATGATCTTAGATTGTTACATCTTACCACATCTACATCAACTTTTGATTCTGTTCTCATTTTTAGCAGAATTCCACAAATCATTGTGGAACTTTCTTGTCTTACTGCTTTCATTTGTCTTCAGTGAAAGTAAAAATGAAAAACTCCTGCCATGTTCATCTCTATCCGCTTTATTCTTCTGTATTTCTACTTTTTCTGAGGCAAAACAGAAAAGAGGGAAAGAGAAGCCTGAGGGTGAAAGGAGGAAAGAGAAGAATAAAAGAAAAACAAACCCAAGGAGAAAATATGTTTTGATAGTTCTTCATGGAAACTTTTGACTTGAAAAAACATCCTATTTAAAGGCTTTACAGTTATTCCATATGGAATAACAGTAGTTTTAAGGTTTTTTTTTAAAAATCTCTACCATTTCTAATGTAAATCAGCATAGCTCCACTAATGTCAATTGAGGACAAGTTGTGTAAACTATAGCCACTGTATTAGCCCATGCTTAATATGTTTTTAAATACTTATCTGAGTTGACAAGATGTACATATGGTATCTGAGTTACCAGACTGAAGGGCTGTAACCTGTAGCCAACTTCTCTGTCTCCTCCCTGTCATATTTCACTCACAGTCTTACAGCTTCAGACTTATCAGCCCATTTCTGTCAATAAAGCATCCAGCATATTAAAATATCTTCTATAAATTATAATAAGAAGAAATCTGAGTTCATTTCAACTAAAAAATTAGAACTTCTTTCAAAATCATAGCCAATTTTTAAAACAGGCCGTTTAAGCTTTTTGAAATGTATTGTGGATGTAGACATGACCTGTGTGCGATAAGTTATTTTTGTATATATTGAAAAAACCCAACACGTTTCTATCTCGCATTTCATAAATCAGTTTTTTCTGTATACAAAGCACATGTCAGAAATGAGTATCTAAGCAACATGCCAGTTGGCTTCTCCATGTGGCAGCTTGTAAACAAAAATATTTGGGGACTGCGCATTTGTGACATGATGACATCTAATGCAACGTACCAACACCAGTTATTTGGAAAGTGTCCTGTTCTCCTACAATGAAATTAAAATGATCGATCATGCTTGCATTGCTGTATCACTGTTCAGCAGGTTAGGTGGTACTGTTGTTTTTTTCCAAATAGGTGTACTGAGAGCTTAAATATTGTGTTAGTGTCTGATCTTTGCATTAGAATGATACGTCAAAAATGATGCGTTGTTTTGTGCGTTTATCTTTAAGCTATTTGGAAATTATCTTTCCCTATATTAATTGTGTTTTGATCAGAGATTAATTCTGGTTTTACTGAAATCAGTAAAACATTTTCCACTAACTTCAGTGGGATTGGGAATCGGGTGTCAAAGGACAAGAGGACAATACTGCTGTCTGCTGAAGCTGATCAAAAACCGTGCTGCTGCCAAGAGAGGAAGTCACATTCTTGCTTTCACCGATGGCCGTAATTCTGGTTGCGTCTTTCACACAGGCCTAGCAATCATGTGGCTGTGAAGAAAGCAAGATCAGCGTGCTGATCCACCTGAAGAGTATCTCAGGAAAGAAAAAAATTACTCATAGTGTGATAATTACTAGGACAAACAGTGTCAGCTATCGTTGACATAGTACAGATTCCAAGTGGTGAATCCACATCCATTCTATTTAAATTCAATACTGGAAGAACTGAGAACACGAAATGCACTACTGCTAAGGTGGTTTATTTTGTAAAAACCAAAACAAACAGGCCAAGTCTTGTGGAGAAGATGTAAAGACACATTATTACATTTTTCCAATATAAATGCAGCTAGGAAAGGCTTAAGAAAATCATGTATAAAGCATAAAAGGTTGAGCAAGATATGGGGAAAAAAAATAAAATGAACTAAAAGCAGTCGTTATCTGACTGAATGGCTATTTAAGTAAGCACCGCAGCGCAGAAGCTTTCAAGCAGGGTTGAGGATCATCAACAGTCCTAGCATATTAGTACATCATTAAGTACAGTGCATGAAAGTAATTGAAAAATCCCAAGCATTTTTACTATTACTTCGTTAATGATGTAGATTCTTTTAACATTTTATCCTTCTTTTTGTTTGTTGTCAAGCCTGCAAATAAATATTTATAGGATGCTCTAGAAAATTATTTCTTGTTGTTCTTTTGCAACTACAGCTAGTAAAATAGTCTTGCATTTTTGTTCACGTGCCTTGTTTTTGTTTTTTTTGCGCTGCATCCATTTCTGTGAAATCAAGAAACACCAAATAAAAAAAACCAAACAATTAATGAATGGTGCAAAATGTAAGTAGCTTCCTTGTGTGGTGACCAGGGCGAGGGAAAAGCTGGGTTTATTCCCATATATCAAAGTAATTGTGCAAATATCTGAACCTTATATCCTTAATTTGCTCTCATAGGTTTCAAAATCTCACTGTTACTTTCAGCCAGAGACAAACTAATAATGGTTCTAAATGCCTATAGCTTATTTACTTAAAGCAGAGTAAGTTCTTTCTTCTGTATCAGCTAAGTGCTAAAAAACAGACTTCGTAGGGTGAAGGCCAGACTCAGGATTCTTATGTCCCTGAAGCTTATTTCAAGAATTTTGGTAATTATTTATTGTTTTCTTATTGTATTAACATACTCTTTGGTGTTTTCGCTTTATAGTAGATGTCCAGAATCCAAATTATATTTCTGTCTAATGTCTGTTTGGGGTTTTTTTTGTAGTTGAAGTGTTATTTTGCTGTTTTTTAAAGTCTAACTATCTGCTTGCTGTCTTTCTGTGGACTTTTTGTCGTTTAGACTTGCTTGTTTAATTGAGAAATGGTTTTGCACTCAATTTTATTTTCTCAGTTATGTGTTCTTTGCCTAGATAGTTTTAGAATCATTTCAAAAGAAGAAAACAAACGTGAAAGACTCACTAAACCTATCCAGTTGCACGACTACCAAATAAACATAGGATTCATCGGTGTCATTAAGTTTCACATGGCTAAGGAAAGGTCATGTGGAACGCAAGCACTCTCCTAAACCAAGGATGAGAATGCATGTTTCAGGCTGGAAAGAACGCTGGGAGATACGGAGCACTGTTATCTCCTATTTGGTATCTCGATAAGTAATGTAGAAAAAAAGGAGGAAGGAAGCTGATTATTATCAGTTAGCATGAATTCTAACATGCAACCACCAGAGGAATGCAACCATGCAAATACAGGGCTGAAACCAACAAATTACAGCGCTCTTGGCCAAGTGCAACTTAGTCCTTCTTAGGCAATGTGACCAAGACCGGCGCTGTGCCAGGGGAGGGACAAACCTAGATGACAGAAATGCTGAATGAAACCTTAAAGTGGCACCAGACAGGTATATACCACGAAAGACCAATGCAGTTTTGAATAGCAGAGAGATGACATATGAGACCAACGTGTATTGCCTTCTTTTCACGAGACTTTTGCAATCTCATTTGAAATACTGATGTCGGTTTCATCTTGATAGCAGGAAAGTAACCAGGGGATTTACAAAAGAACAGAAAAGTGATAGGCAGATTAGAAGTTATCATATAAACATCAAGATGTAAAAAAAAAAAAACCTACACAGATGAAACCGTTAGTGATTATCCTAATTAACAATCTCTTGAGGAGCGGAGTGGAGTTAGTAAGCTCCCTAAGGTTTGTATGCTAAGGTTTGAAGTTGTGTGTTTACAGTTTCAGACACTAAAATTGTCAGCAAAATAATGAATACTGATCATGTTTATTGTGCTTCCTGGTTATCCCACTCCCCAGATTTGCCAGATGCTTGTGTGCTCTAAATCAGGTTTAAATATGCAGGATTGCTAAACAATTGAAATATATAAGCTGAGGAAGCCCTACAGCATCAAAAAGGGAACTAAAGTGCAACTCATTGAATAAAACGAAAGAAAATAGATGAAATTTAAAAATACAAGATTCAGACTAATTATTAGCAAGCATTTAGTTACCGATGTCAACACGGCAGCATAAATCACTGCTCTGAACATTTAAAATGAGACAGGGAAAGATGTGGAAAAAATCAGAGAATAATTCTGTATTGGGTAGCTGTATTAGATGAACGAATTAGGGATTTAATATCTGAAATATCTGTGCTGCATCCATCTGAAACTGCATATACATACATGCAAGGGTTACTAGAATGTGACCCTTTAATTGGTAAAATCCAATGAATTCAATTTGGCAAATCTCAAAGTATTCTATGCCGCATGAGAACAAGGATTATATATAAGTAATGTATTTATTTTTAAATAAATGGGAAAGGGTACATTTTCCCATATTCCTAAATGCTCATAAATCACTGTGATTTACTGTGTCAGTCTTATTTTTCAGTTCTGCCATCTATTTCAGTTCAGTGTAAAAGCTGTACATATGGAGAGACTGACTACAAGATTTTCAATCTCTGGAAATCCAATATGCCATAAAAAAATTCCTGGAGGCTGAGTTTGCCCCTATACTCACAGGAAGAAGTGGCAGCACTTTTAATTAGGCATTGTCCTATTGCCTAAAACTGCCTTCTGTTTAGTAATTCAGGATCTATGGGATATAGCTAAACATTTGCCTAAAGATGTATATTGAGGATTCACTGGAAGGAAAGCAAGTAACAGAGGTCAGTATTAACATTTTACGTAGTTTTGATGCTGTGCAGGTGGGTAGCCGAGTTGGACGTAACTTGTAAGGAGGGACCAAGAAGCACACGAAACTGGTCACCAGTTAGTATTTCTGCTGACTAGAGCGCTGGGAGAGAAGAGGGAGACAGGAGCAGAATTTCAGCTTTATAGTATGCTTTCTATAAAAAGCTCCTTTTGATGTCTCTCGGAGTTTCATTCTGCTCATTTCTTATATCAAAGCTAAAACTTTCTCCCCCTGCAGTTCCTCCATTTCACATCAGTTTGCAGCATAGTGAATTAACTCTTCCAAACAGGAGTCGATCATGTCTTGCTTCAGGAGGTGCCTAATCACTGTGATGAATTGTCCGAAAAAAATCGGACCTTTACAGATGACATTTTCATTTGCAGTAAGTTGAAGATGTATTTAGCAAACAGCTGCTTTCCACAACAGCCTGCATTAGTCACATTATTCTTATACCAAGCATTAAGTCATCATTTTATATGGGGAATTATGAAAGAGCCAAATAATTCTGGATTATCGATCTATTTGTCTGCTGGGAGGTTGTGAGTGAAAAACATTTTGCTCTGTTGTTCTTAGTTCAGATGCCATGAGTGTAGAGGTTACTCTAGAATCACTGTGAAAGAAATTGTTATAACGTCCACAGTGCTGCACAAAAAAAAAATGTTTCTTTTTCAAATAAAAAAAAATGGAAGTTAAAAGGAAAAAAAAAAAAAAAAAAAAAGTGGTGTTTGGTAACTTAGAAACCACAATGTTTAGCAGTAGCAAGATCAATCAAAAGCTGCTGTAAAACATAGCTTAAAACCTTGTAAAATTATACTTATTTTAGACATAAACAGCCCAACTAGAATATAATCAGTAATTATTACCCTTGTCATAGAATGGATCTATTTTCATTTCTTTTCTTTGACTATCATCATAAAAGACAGACCAGCTCAATTTTATGTGTGGCATAAGTATGCTTTTCCTGATTTCACAATAATTGCCTGCGGTCATTTAATTTGTCGCTGCGATTGAGGTCTTTCCTCATTTACACTTCCAAAGTCCTATTGACTTGACGTAACAGTAACGTATTGTGTAACTATGTAAATGAGTGCAGAGTATGATGCAGTAAATAGCATTTGCAATAAAAAGTGGAACATGATTTGCCCTTATTTATACCCAAGTAATCGAGAGCGCTTTGTAGTAATTTCTATAGGATGTGTTTCTATAGTTAGAAAAACAACTATGCATCTTTTATAGTAATGAATAAGAAACTGCAGAAATCTCCCAGCTCAGTGCAGGTGTTTACAGCTTTTTGCCTCTCCTGATTTATGTGGTGCCAGTTTGCATAATGGACAAGTCACCTTCCTGCACGTACCTTTTAGGGGGTGCCCAGCTGAAGCCCTTGAACGCACCTGCCTCCCTGGATCACACCATGCTTCCATTACATCCCCGTTCTTGCTCCTCTACTGTATTTTGCTGCCTGTTTTATATTTTTTTCACTTGAAGAACAGAAACAATTTAGCCTTTTTAATTTTACTGCTTTTTTAAAAGAATTCATCGTGTTACTCTTTATGGTTGCATAATTCTAAATGCCAGTTTTAAACCAGGCCAAGAGGTTTTTTGGCCCGATTAGAGCAGCCGGCCATAGGGTCCTGCGCTTCACTTCCCAACCAGCTGTACGCAGTCGTGCTCACAGGTGACCACTGGGACAGACCATCACGCCCGACCGAGTGGTCCTTCGTCAGGTAGCCTTCTGTGTGGCCACGCAGAAAATTTCTGTAAATAAATTTTGCTCAGTGTAAATCAGAAGGAATTTGCTTTCAAAATCCCCCTTTATTGATGCGTACATCTGTATTTAAAACCAGTAATGAGAAAGGAGGGACTGCTGAGTAATGGTCACAGCTGGCCAGGAGAGCCTTTGCCAAAAGTGGGAGGTCATGCCGGCCTGTGCCCTGGGGGGCTGTGCAAATTGGGGAGTGAGGAGAGAGAACAGGACTGAATCTGTATTGCTCATTGAAGGGGGAAGAGGCAGACCAGGCTGCTCAACCCAGAAGGGAGGGCAACTCAACTTTTTGAGGCCCCTGAAAAATTTGCTCTTGGGACTTGTGGGTAAAGGAGAGGGTAGAGATGTCAGGGAGACTGAAATAAGAGCAGGTACAATGATTGGCATTGGAGAAAAGGGCTAGACAAGACCTTACAGCCATGTATGGTCTTTGTGTGTGTTTGGGGTGCCTTTCTCTAAGTGCTCTGGATATCTCACATGGTCAAAGACAGAAGAGAGGACATAAGAGCCATCTGAGGCTGCTGGAGGTACCTTCTGAGACCAACAGACCCTTCAGTTCCTTCACAACAGACCTTTATTAGCCTAGCCACAATGGACCACCTGCAGACTATTCAAACTGTGCTCACTTCCACCGCTTGCTTTGAGAAGTCCCCTGCATGGAAACTGCTTAAGTGTTTTACCTACATCCACTTGATCCCAAGTGTGAAATGATGATCCTTGGTTTCTCTCTGAAGTTCAACTGCGCACTTCCTCATTTCAATATTGTTATTGCTTCAGCAACTTTCAGCACAGTCTAGCACCAGATACAGACCTCAGCACTGCACAGGTAACTCAGTATGAGTTAAAGAGTTTAGATTTTTACAAAATGCTATTCAGATTCTTCTGATGTCAGCATAAATTAATATGCAGAAGTGAAAAGGCATGATACTATACGTTAAATAGTGTTTGTACAAGACTGCCCTTATAGCAAACACAGTTACTCATAGCAGACTGTGTCGCTGCTGTACGTGTAAGGTACCAAAGGATCTTTCTACAGGTTCTGTTGGAAAGAAATAAAAATTCATCTCTCATTGTTTGTTTTTTTATTCTGTGGAAGATGCCATTTATTTTGTAAACAGAAAGCAGCCATTTGTAGAACTGACATTAAACTAGGAACGCTTATCTGTTAACTAAGCACTGAGTAAGTTCAAAATGTGAGTGCTAATGAACGAGTTGATTTTCGTATGTATCACATTTCACTGTAGAACCATCCGTACGTTTTGTCTACCCATAGTAAAATTTTATCCTCGCTTGACATTCCCAGTAGGCAAAGCCCAAAGGAAAGTGGGCTAGCCAGTATTACCGATCTAGATAAAACACAAAAAGGAGAATCCTGGAAGAAATCTGAGCCAGCTGAGAGGAGAGAGAGAGACGCCTGAACCTGAAGCAGTGCTCCCCAGCTGGTGAGGATGAAGCACAGGATCACCTACCCTAGAAGCGTGGCAGAGTGGTCAAGGCAGGCACTCAGCCTGGCAACAAGCACGCTGAATTTCAGGCTGAGAAAGGAAGGCGTGGGAGTGAAAAACAAGGAAGGAGAATGGAGATCAGTTTTTCATCTGATTTTCTGGCCTCTTGGATTTGCCAGTAAATCTGCTTGCCAACAAGGGAAGTCCCCTGTTCCCTGCTTCTTTATGCTCATTTCCAGCCTGGCTTTGTGTGGCGAGGCAATGACATTGTTCATTAAGGGTCAAATCTCAATTCTTTGATCTTAGTATGCTAACTTGACATTTTTCGGGTAAATAAAAACAGACAAACATATTAAAATACAGCAATGCATTTATAAGTGTAATTGAGCTGGGATTAATTCCTCACATTTCATTACAAACCAATTACAATCCATTACAGACCAATGAATGGATCCTGCTAGGAGCAGGCCCATATCTCCTCTGTTCTGCATAATCTGTAGCCACACACAACTTTACAAAGCATAGGCAAATGCTCGCAGGACAGTTTGGCGGTATTTCATATCTGCATCGCACATGTGAAAGCAACAGTGCAAGCTGTAAGAGCATTTAGCATCAGAATACCAACAGACCTCTTAAGTCTTACGTACTTCTCTGCCTCTGTGGAGGATAACGGCTTTTCTTCTGTTCCCAGGGTAAAGAGAAACTTGCTCGTCTCTCCTTCAAAACGAACGCTACAGGGACAGAGGGATATTCTCTTCTTGCTCATGGCACGAAGGCAGCATCTCAGATACGGATTACCTCAGAATTATCCTTCTTGACAAACAGGTTGCGAAAGCATCGCTTAGTCTCTTGGCAGGTCCCAAGCCTGCCTTTGCCCAGGGAGCCCTGAGCAGCTGCTGCCTGTGCTCTACTGCTGACTCCAGGTACGCATTTCCCTTTCCCTTCGCTACCCTGTACGTTTCAGGGGGTTTTAATCCATCTGGTGCAAGGTACATAACTGCATAGATGCAAGCACAGTTAGAGGGCTTTATCCAGTACTTGTTCAGTTAGCTCAGTTAAACACAGAAGCACCTGCCAGCTATTCCACCAGAGCCACAGCCCATCTGTATGTAGCTCTAGCTAGGAAGTTCTTCTGAAATACCCATTCTATGCTAAATATATTGATTTCCTGACGGCATCTTGCACCATTTGCTTCTGCCCCCAAATTCGTGCAACGGTAGCATCCAGTTTTACTCCTCTTAACATTTGGGGAGGCAGGGAAAGGCACAAAGAGGAAGGAAAAAACAAGTATTTTTAGTTCCTTTTATCGCATTTCAGTATGATCACTTTCTGGTTTCAAAGGAAATGTAACTGAAACCCAATGTGGTTTTGGAGTGAGGAAAATGTTAGATAAAAATTAACATTTTAAATCAGAGAAATGACTCGTGAATTAAAATACTTTCTTCCTGTGGCTTTGCAGAATCACCTTCACTTTGCCTTCAGGGTAACCAGAACAATTTTCAGGCCAAACCAATATTTGAATATAATTCTTGTTCCTCCCAAAGAAAACTAGTGGGTGGGTTTCATCTAGGAGCTAAACCAGAAATTCACCTTAGGGTTTAGCTGCAGTTCAGCTTTGGGGAGGCCACCACCCTGTCCATCCTGCTGGCTTCCATCAGCAATGGGCACACAGTGCCATGTAGCAGACATAGGGATAGCATTATACCAAAATTCTTACAATAGCTGCTTTCAGATTGATCACGGTAGAAACCTAGTCTACACCAAATACAACTCCCATTTTCATGTGTGTGATCCACTGCTTCAGATTAACACCGCTTAGCTGTGTCTCCAGTTGGCTGCTCTGGCTAGTACAACCCGTAAGGTAACACAGAATATTCAACAAGAAAATATCCTGCAACAAGCTCAATGTTTTTTTTTTTCCATTCTGTTTAATGCATCATGTCTTTTTTGCTATGACACAGGCAACTAAGGTTTCTGTTCTTTGGTTTAACGAGCATGAACAACAACATTATAGTCACTCTTAGTCTTTTGGGCAATTGGAGCTGGCAATGTAAGTGTACCATACCAAGCCAAGCACGGAAAGGATATAAAACATGCTTGGTAGGAAAAAAAAAAAAAAAAAAAAAAAGAGAGAAAAAAGCTGTTTCTAAATCTTTCCTTCAAGCCCCACCTCTGTCAATCCCAACATTTGTAACCTACAGCCTCCGTAAGGTAGAGAACAATGGCATTTGTTCCCTTAGGTTCAGGACAAGTTTGAGGCACTCCATCATTCACTGAACTCTAGAAAAGGGAATGATTTTTGGCATAATTTCCAAAGCAGCAGAGTAATTTGGATTGGCTTTGAATTGTGAAACAGGGAAAACATGTTGGAAGAGTCCAGGCTGTGAAAATGTTGGTTGGCTGCAGCCCACGTGTAGAAGCAGCGCTGGTCTGCCCATGCTCATGGTCTGCTCCTGGCACCACCTGAGGGGCCTGATAAAATGCCTCCCAGAGACCGCAAATCTAAGACACAGGAATGGGTTGTGTCTTTTCTTGATGTGTTTCCCTGCACTACACCTCTTCTGGGGCCAGAATGGCTTTCAGCTCTACTCCCCTATGCAGGTCGCCGGCAGCGCAGCAATGCAAGCTGCAGCGCTGCAGAAGGAACGGCCGGGAAGCTCCAGCGAAGGGTTGATAGCAAGCGGCTGCTCCAGGGGTAGGCACCGCATAGGCTGCCTTCCCTGTTGGAAGCGCAGCCAGGAACCCAGCCTTGTCTCCCTGGGAGCACAGAGACCTGCCTGTGGCTTTGGTCTGCCGGAGACAGAGGTTTCCAGTTAGATGTCTGCAGTGTCCCAACAGGACCTGACACGTATTTTAAGTCTATTGTACTTTACCATCATGAACCTGCATCAAAACCAATGCCAAGCTAAATACAACTTCCCATTCCTCAGTCAACAACCATGACAGAGTTCTTCATTCACACCGCCTTTCAAACCCCATGCTACAATCACATGATATCCCAAAAATCAATGATCCGTAACAGATTTTTCTGCAGAAGCAGAAATTCCCACAAAGGAAATTTTCAGAAAAAATTACGCATTATTATTTTCTTCATCTAAAGTAGCTAGCTAGCTAGCCCTGATCACTATGGATTTGAGCTTTTAATTCTTTAAATTATTTATCCTCCTAAATTCTTTGTGAGGTATGTTGCAGATAAGGAATAAAGACTCCACATAACATGATGAAGGAGGTCTGAGACAAAGTAACACCTGAACCTAAATCCTAGGCTATGGCTTTGACCACTGGGCCAACTTCCTCTATAATCTTGCTGGATTATGGAGAAAAATAAACAGTTCATTTCACCAACAATCTAATAACACAGATTTTATATTATATATATATATTTATATACACAGACACACACAAAATAGAAATCCCTGTACATGTATTTCAGGTCATATTTATAACCTAATGGCATTTATATACTATATGCATGGTGTATATAACATTGAAATTAGATATATGCATATGGTTTCAAAGTGCATTAGTACGTATACGTTGTCTCTCACTTCAGAATTTGCATTTTCTGCTTTCCTCTCCCTGATCATTTCTTATGGAAACCCACAAGAAAGCAGCTTCATCCAGTAACTTATTTTGGCTGATACGCACCTATAAGCGTGTTTTTTAGCATTTATTTGCCATATTGCTGCTCACAAAACCGTTGCCATGCTATTGCACTCCTTTGTTTAAAGTTCTCCTCTAAAAGGCTCTCTGCAAGGGCTGCGTAGGAGGCTTTACAGCAGGGAGGTTTGAAATTGTTTTTCTGAAAAGTCTGTCCTATTCAAGGTCTTGGCCAGCTGCACAGCTGTTTTCCTCTTTTCATTTTCTTTACTTCTGCAACATTGAGTAATAGTCCCTATCTAATATTTTATATATAAAATACATAGTTGGATCCCTACCATATACTTCTCTCTTTTTCACTAGGCACTGAGGTACTTCCAGCAATTCTCCTTTTGCCAGCACAGTACTCAATCCCTTAGGGACCAGACCATTTTAGGGACCATTTTTACCACCATTACACTCATCGTGCATTCCCTTATATTGCATGTAGACCCCTAGATGTCAATGGGTCTCTCATATTTATGGAGTAAATTGCTACCATTTATGTCAAAACCTACTCTTCAGCAGTCGTCTCTTGCTCACTGCAGTGTCAAACAGCTTCACAAGGCCTTGCCAGGAGTACAGACCAGCTGGCATCAGTACCGCTATCAGCCCCCCCAGCAGAAAATTCCCTCCAGTTTCGACCACATGAAAAGGACAATCAAACCCCTCAGCAGTGGTAGTCTGCATGGGGTCTTACACTCAGCTCATGTCAGCAGAGAAAAAGCACTAGATGTTGACTTAAAGCCAACCTTTTCCACCAAACATTGTAAAGTAGGTGATTTCACCAGGTTGGCAGCCAGGAGTTTGGTCCGATGCTCCTAATGGATAGGAACCAAACGGCCCACAAGTGAAAATCCTCATCTGCCTCAAATTGTGCTGGCTCCCCTATTTGTGGGGGTCACAAGTAGCCTACACAAGACTCGACACTGATCTAGTTCCTGCACACCTCCAAAGGCAATTCAGCCATCTAAGCAGTGACAAAATCCTTGCAGGATCCATCCGGGGTTAGGCTGTGGCACAACGCATTTCACACGAAGATGGGAGCAGCCTTAAAGCTTTTGCATACATTGACATATGTTTGAAGAAGTGGATACTTTCCCTTGTTCCAAGCGCTTGGACTATAAATCCATAGAGAATTTGAGTAAACATAACTTTCTTAGTATGTTAAGAAGTTCAGACTGTGGAAAGAAGACATTCCCGAGAAACAGATTTTAGTCTTTGAAATAATTACACTCAGCTGAACAGTTTTTTTGGCGTTATTTGTAAGCCAGTCATTGTTCAGCCTTTGTATTTAGAAGAGCAATTATGACTCCTTTGGAAACATCCTTAGTTGAACTCTTAAAATAATAAAAACACTCCTCCATAAGACCACATCAACATATGGTTTTCATAACAACAGCACAAACAAATCACCCACTCATCAAACACATTTAGGAAGAAGACGGGAACAAACAGAACAAACAAATTTTCTAAGGATTACTAACTGGTCCTGATCAATCAGGAAAAAAAATCAAAAAAATCTAAATTGAATTCAGGAACTGCCTATGGGATATAAAATACAGAATACACATAAAACATGCAAAATCCAAATAAGCAAAAACATAAATGTCATCAAACACTGTAAAGCGAAGTTTATAGATAATAAGCTGTGAAGTTCTATTTCAACAATGTTGAGCTGCTGATGCCTGTCTTTATGATCCACTCACTAGCTTACTTTTTAACTTTGGTGATATGTCATGAGTAAGCAAGAAAAAGATAAAGTACATCTACACTAATGATCATTATCAGAACATCCTCTCTGATTTCACCACCTTCCTGGTAACTCCAGGGTGAGGTCCTAGCTGAACAAAAGCTGGAGGGTGATGCTCATCCCTGTTGTAGTTCCCTCTGGCAGATGCTGCTGTACTTGATGACTACACAGGTGTTAACGATTTTGAGATTCACAAAACCCTGTCACCTTTCTGTGGCTTCAATCAGCTTGGCGTAGCTCTGTGGTGAATACTCACAAGTTAGTGTCGCTTCAGAGAAGTGGAGTCCCAGAGCACATCTATTTAGGCCTGTGGAGCTTAACACTAATGTAGAAAATACCCAGGCAACATTAACATCCACTCTTTCCAGGAGCTTTGTCTTGGGACAGTTCTGAAAGCATCCATGTCTGAAGTGCTGGGGTCTGAACCCTGAGCCCTGAAGTGAACTTGACACCTGGATGAATTTCCCAACCAGGTAAAAGGGGCTAAGGCTGCCCAGGTGCCTCCTGTTGGAATCAAGGGCAAGACTGGGTTGGCCTCTATGTTTGCCACCAAGAAGATCTTGTAACTCTACTGCTGGCTGCAACCCAGTAGGTGTTGAGTGGTAGGGACACATGCCATAACAGACCTTGATGTGAGGGATGGGCTCCCTCTGTTGTGAGAGGGCCCTCCAGGCCAGGCACACCCTGAAAGGCTGAGAACTAAGGTAGAAATGTGAAACAGCTGCCAGTTAGGTGGTGATTAGAGGGTGGAGATAAAAGGTCAATAGAGCCCCTTATTGGAAGCTGCTGCTGTTGGAGGGGTTTGTGAGAAGTTTTGTGGAGTCAAGGAGAATGAGGGTAATGGATTGGGTAATATATTTTTCTGGTATTTGTTGGATTGGTTTGTGCCTGGCTATGTTGGGATATGGGGCATGGTTGATATCTCCTCATGTTATTGCATTTTTGGCTCAGTGTGCCTTTTCTGTTGTGTCACCTGCAGTGAGTGGGTTTATTTCCTCCTTTGTTCCCCACCGTGGTCGGCCATACTATATCATTTTTGGGGTCTGTAGAAATAGATAATAAAACCTGCATGAGTTTCTCTGTATGTTTTCTGCTGATGGCTGTGTCCTTTTTACTGGGCCATGTAATCAGCAAAACAATGTCTTCAGAAATTTAGTAGGTGAGGTAAATGGACACAGAAAGGTTTTGGACTGTAAGTCACTCTTGATCTTACCTCATGTAATATATAGAAACGTACATGTACACACACACATACAGAGGGCCCATACTTTTTCATAGCTTCAGTTATCTCACCACTTTTGAGCACCTTGTAGGTACTAGCCAGGTTTTTTTTGAGCCTGAAAGGATCTCCTTTAGATCACCATGTCTGTCTCCCTACTTGCTGTATCTTTTTATGCCTATGCTGGAGAACGTGCCCAACAGCTGCTTCTCCATAACCTCTTCCTCTGCCAGGTGACATGCAGATCAGTCCTCTTGCATGACCTGTGCCTGTGCAGCACATGTACAGCTTCCTGGGGTTGATCACTGAGAAACAGCTTGGTTGCCAGCAGCAGCCAGTGCAGCTCCACACAACTCCTTGCAAAAACTTCTACCAAACCTGTATGTACAAGAAAAAGAGAGCAAACAAGCTCCACATTCAAAATGGGGTTTGCCATCTGACAAATACCTTGAGAGAGCCCTCAGTATGAAACAGGATTTTAAAAATGAACATAAGTGGATTTCTCCAAGAAGTGATCCTGTCTGCAAGTAGGTCGGTTGGTTTTTCTTGCCCACCTTTGAGTATCTGGATTGTGACCTATAAGAATAGACCAGAAAACTCTACATGCTGGTTTTGATTTCATTTGGAAAGTGGACCAAGCAAATCTCCTACACTTTTCCTCTGAGTAATTCTAGATGTGACTGAATGAGAAGAGCATTAAACTGCTGATGGCTGACCTGAAGCCCCAGCTATATACCACCCTCTCACTGTTGCTGCAGCCTGTAGGACTGGGCAGATGATATCAGCGCAACAGGGCAACAAAACTTTCTGTAGAGCCAGAGCATCTTGCTCATTGTCAAGGCAATGAGTTAACCACAGGAAGAGAAACTAGGTTTCCTCCTCTAATTCCCTACCTGTGCCATTTTGAGGTTCAATCAGACTTGGGATTTCTACTGCTACAGATGTTTAGCTCAGAATTATGTCCCAAATAGCTTCAGCAGATGACTGCCTCTGTCCTGCCATGTGCCGAAACCTTTCCATAGTAGTGCTTGGTCTTCTTTAGGAAGGCGTAGCTCTCACTCGGCAAAAATCATCATCAAGTCCTTGGAGAGACCGTAAGTGCTGAAGATGATCAATGGTGATGAGTCATGGTGGGTGGAATACTTCCATGAGAAAAAATACTGATGAAAATCATGGGGAAAAAAGGTCGATATTATTTGCCTTTGAAAAGTTTTAGCAGACGCAATGGCTGCTTTCAAATTTCGTCAGATTATGTTACTACTTTATCAGAAATCAAGATCAGAGTATTTAAAAACTGGAAAAATTAAAATTGCTACTGGAAACAATACTGTGCTATAGTTCATTATTATTGAGCTTTGAAAGGTAACTAAATTACAGTCTGATCCTTTGGGGAATTTCTCAAGACTTAATCTTTGTTATAAAGAAATTATTTAAATTTATTTGACATTGCTGTTGGGAAGTTAGGAAAAGTCTTAGTGATGAAGTACTGTTACTCTGTACGAGTGCAATAAGCAACACCTCTCTAATTTGTCAGCCTGACTCCCCACTTGCCAGGGGCCTCAATCTTTGCAGGAAAATTACCTTTGAAAAACAAATCCAGTTCTCCTAATGTCAGGGCCGCTAAAGTGAGTCCATTGGCCGGAAAAATGTTATTTTGAGATCTGCATCTAGGAAGGGGATACAGCCACAGGGAACAGGGCAGTTGGCGGCAGCCCTGTACTCCAGGAGGCTCATGTTTGGCTGTGCTGGCACGTTTTCAGTTATCTGGGGGAAATTGATTTTGTTTTATTTCAGTCAAAAATAGGAAGCACAGAAGAAGCTGTAAGAGGGCTCTTCATAAGCTTGAGGTGAGCTGAGAGCAGCCAGGTGTTTCAGTGAATACCACCTATGACTAGGAGAGCAGTATCTGATTGAAGGTTTTTCCTTGCCAGCAGTGATGACTCACATGAATTATCTTTTCTTTTTGTATATACTGTCTAGTGTTTACTCATTACAATTCTGTATTGTTTTTCATTTCTTGCAAGAAAACGAAAAAAAACATGATTACCACATTTCCGTTCAGTTTAGGATTTTTAACCTCTTCTTGGTGCAGGGATTCGCGAACAGAAAAGTCTGAAATTCATGGGGCTCTTTGCCACTCAGATGGCATTTCTAGAGGGTCCTCAACTTTTTCAGTGTGGATTGTTTCTAAATCTGCCCTGCTCTGTTGTTATCCTATTACTGTTGGCTTTGTAAAAAGCTATGCAAAAGAGTTTTATTTTTCTCTGAATGGTTTATGTGCACTCACACTAAGGAAACTTTATAGGAACATCTGTTAACCGTATAAGTGGTATGTACGATTGATTCATCATCATAGCTTCTCTAAAAAAGTAATTCCTTATGTTTCCTTTGCAAGGCAGACTGCCGGAAGGTCCACTGTCAGTCCATGGTCTCGCTCTCTCCATTGGTTTGTTCGAGTACTTGAGTGACGGTGGCAAGGAACTCCAGAATACTTACGAGACATAACAAAAGAATCAGATATTTGTCTCTGAAGGACAAGTTAAAAGTACAATATATCACTGTATTCATGATTGTGGCTAAGAGATGTTTAAAGGAAGAAAAAAATCACTTTGCATATACATGAGAAAAGTTTTTAACAAGAATATGTCAAAAGCTGCGTTTCATTGAGACCTGCATCACAATAAAGACAGCCTCCCAGGGCCTTGCAATACTTTCTGCTTTTCTCTCAGTTCCCCTTCTTACCCTTTACTTGTCTAGGTAATCACAAGAAGCCTCATATTTAGCTCAACGCTCCCGTCCTTATTAAGCATTTTGACTGTGCAAGATTAACCTCTGTGAGTCACAGTAGCCCTCTCTTCAGTCTGCTCCCACCGCTTAAGTATTAGCTATCTCCTGGAGAGATCCTAAAGCAGTCACGAGCTCAGCTTCACCAGACGTGCGCTCTACCACAAAACCCAGCTCCCCTCTCAGCGCCACCTCAGCGCTTGCCACAGGCATGGCACACAGACCATCCAAACGCGTTGATGGGATTTGTATGATAGCATGGGGTCATGGGCAAAGCTCTGTGCCACGGTCCAAGTCTAACAACAGAGCGGAGGTGAGATCAAAAGATGAATGGATAATTAGCTTGCATTATTAACATCTTAATAAACAAAACAAAGAGGAAAGATTAATCTCTGCTCTTAACTTTTTTTTTTTTTAATTTCCTTACTTTTCCAGGCTAGAGTCACAGGAATGTATCCTGCCAGAGCCTGACCTGACACTAACCATCGAGTTTGGTCAAGAAGTAAAATGCAGGTGCTGTGGATCCAGTGCATCTTGCTTGGCTGATGTCTTTGGTTCTTACCTGTTTAAAAACTTCTCACAGAGCACTAAACTTAAGGTTTTTCTTTTTGTACCTGTTAGTTTAATCTTTCAGCAAGGGACAACTTAAATTCTTGTTAGCTAATCTAGACAACAGGCATCTCTTCATTTGCCCTTTCCTCCCTTCCTCATACGTGGATTGTGGTGGGAATTTCCAATTGAAATTTCATGAGGATAAACAAATTAAGATTTACAGTTGGACTCTATGACCTTAAAGGTCTCTTCCAACTCAACTGATTCTATGATTCTAAGATGAAAGAGACTGTTACAGAATTAGAGGACTACAAAATTGAAAAGCTGAATTTATATGATATTCACAAAACAGAAAAAATTCTCATAAGTAAGCACCATTTTACAAAGTTAAGCAAAGCGACAAAGGAAGGTTCAAGACAACCAATACAAGCAAGCCATCAATATTCTCATATGCAGATGGCAGAAACAGAAGGATATGTGTTTCTTAGCGTAATAACTACATGGAGGAGGATCTTCATTTTAGCATTGCTGTAGTGCATCACAGTTCAGATTATAGCCCCTCTCTGCCAGGCAAGCAAGCAAGAGCTGCGATAACTCCCGGTGCCAGCTTTCACTCCTGCTCCAAAAACAATCTGGCGCCTGTTGCTGACAGGTCGTAACCTCCACGAGTCGGCCTGCTGCCTTCCCACAACAGCCCTTGCCCATGTTCTCAATGGACCCAAATCCCTTCCCGTATCTTAGAAGACACTTCTCTATCATTTTCCAGCCTACTGAGCTTTGAGCAACAGCATGTCCAGTTTGGGTTTTGAACAGGAATCATCCACTCCTTCCAATATGTTTATTGCCAGGTTATACAAACTGTTCTTACTAGGTTAAATCTGCAGAGGATGTCAGTTATACTCACACACATACCCTAGTGAAGATGGCCTGCAGCGCGTGTTGCATTCAGTTTTTATAACTGATCGCGCAAGATGGTTAAAAATTCAAGCGTGCGTGTCGCAGCTTGGAAGTCTGGTGAGCAGCACGAAGGAGCTGTCAGGACTGGAGTCATGCAGGTGTTTTAAGGTTAGGGGGCTCTCCTCCGCTCTTTGCTTTTTGGGTCATTTATTGTGGGTTGGTTTTTTTTCATATTTGCAAGGTAAGTGTGCCATGTATGTTCTCTTGCAAGCCATGGTGGTGAACTTGCTCATCACAGGTACATGGTCGGATGGTGGATGAACAGTCTGAACTTAAAGAACAGGGATTACAGGGCAAAGAGAGCAATTTTTCTGTACAGCCTCGATGCTACAGGGAGACTTTTTGTTTCTACAGAGCCTCTAAAGGTGAAGCCAAAATGTGGCCTGGGTTTAAATTGCCTACCTTTCCTTGAAAAATTTCTCCCATGGACAACTAGAAGAAGGCAACAATGTGTACTTTATTTGAATGAGCTTGAGGAATTTTGTACATTACAGTGGTCAAAAGCTCTCCAAGATATTCTGGATCTCTGATGTTGCTGGTTTTGCTGCCTCTGCACAGGTTGTGAAGTTTGCAGGAGGCAAGAGCAATCCTGATGGTATTTTCTGTGCTGGCATCAAGCCAAGCCCACAGGCTGTGCCCACACACCCTGTGCAGCCACCACATAAGGCGGGCAACACACTCAGCTGCCACCCAGGAGCAGCTGAGGAGGTGGCTGAGCTAATCATCATGGCTGTGGTCGCCAGAGACCTACTGCATCCTACACAACTGGTGCCCCATTGGTGCCCCATTGGGTGCCTCATTTGTCTTGTGTTACAAAGAGGGTGCATCCTAATCACAGAAGAGATGTTGAAGTCCCACAACCTACCAAAATGTCTTTCTCTGGCTCTTTCCCAAACTCCTTCCTTTCACCTGGTCACACTGCCCCGGCTCGGCAAGAGGAGTGCAAAAGGAGACAGGGCTGGCTGGTGCATTTGCGTGGTACATCCAGGTGGAATCCAAACCCAGCTACAAGGACTGTCTTGCCAAAATGCTGCAAAGGCTTGTGAACTGGGCGATGTGTGAATGCACTTGGTGAGATGTGTGGGTATCCTGAGAGCACAGCACTGTGGGGCATGGCCAAGAGAAGGGTGCAGACATGGGCATTTGTACCAATGAGGAGAGTGAGCCACAAAATCAGAGGGACCTCAAGACAGTGGCATTATGTTTGTAGTAGTGGCTGGACTGCTGATTGTGTGAGATGCAGGCACAGCCTCACAGGCAACAAGACAACACTTAACGCTTCAGATCAAATTGAGTAGCCAGCATTTTGTCAATGTACTCCAAAGTATTTAAGTCAAAGTTCACTTAACCAGCGCACCACTGCTTCCTAGCTTCAGTCTCTGAGTTGATGCAAACAGAAGTTGCATGTGGAATATAATAGCAGTTTGTAATGCTAATCTTCAAAAAGTATTCATCATATAAATCTCTCCATTCAGAAAGTAAATTAATATAATTGTTTCTACAGACATGACAAAAGTCATGTGAGAAGTGCTACCGCACCATCAGTTAAAAACAGCAAAACCAAACGTTAAGAACTTAAGCAACAGAAAATAGAAAAATATCACAGCCAGCAGGCTCATGCAATCCAAGCACAACTTTCCAGATGCCTCCCTTACTGGCACCTGACTGGGAAATCTTGCACAGACATAAGCCTGGCTCTGCCAGGCATGGGACAAGAAATGTCAAAACATTGACTGAGATGATACAAAACAAGGAGACCATAATGACCATCCCGAAAATCCTCTATTACCTCTCTCCAGCCTCGCCTACACAATGAACAAGAGAAGCGAAAGGTTGAAGGAGCTCCACAGGGATGCACTCAGCCAGAAGAGTAAACAGTAGTAAAAAATTATCTTCTGGGATCTCCCCGAGAGAGAGAACTAGAGCAGCTGAAAGCCAGCCATGCAAACTGCCACGGGGTTTGCAACCGTAAAACTAAGAATGGCCAATGAGTTAGTCTGCGTCAGTTGAAGCACCTTCCCTGTTCTCCTGGCCAGGAGATCATAGAATCATAGAATGGTTTAGGTTGGAAGGGACCTCCGAAGGTCATCTAGTCCAACCCCCCTGCAGTGAGCAGGGACATCCTCAACTTGATCAGGTTGCTCAGAGCCTTGCCGAGCCTCACCTTGAATATCTCCAGGGATGGGGCCTCAACTGCCTCCCTGGGCAACCTGTTCCAGTGTTTCACTACTCTCATGGCAAAGAACTTAGGAATTCCTAACATCCAATCTAAATCTGTCCTTCCCTAATTTAAAACCATTGCCCCTCATCCTGTCACTACAGGCCTTTGTGAACAGTCCCTCTCCAGCCTTCTTGCAGGGCCCATTCAGGTACTGGAAGGTCGTTATTGGGTCTCCCTGGAGCCTTCTCCAGCCTGAAGAACCTCAGCTCCCTCAGACTGCCATCTGCTACAGCACCAGATATCGCACACACAGGCTCAGGTGTGAATCCAGGCAACAGTCGGGAAGACTCAGAATGTCTAGATAATGGGAACCTTTTCTAGAGATACCGTGGGTGAATTCGGCCTGCCTTGGCCCCATGAAAGAAACCAGGAAAGCAGATTTTTTAACTTTGTTAGTGTGCTGCCTTCCACTGTTAATTATAAGGACCGCGTAACACACTCCAAACGTTTTTTTTGACAAGCTGCTAGCATTAGCAAATAATTTAACTTCATTTAGCAATAAAAGTCAACAAATTTTCATTAAAGATTTGGAAATTAATACAAAAAAAAAAAAATTATGCTTAAACATGAAAAGTTCAAAGATGTTAGGTGTTTGTCAAAACAAACTGTAAGAGATAAATTTGTATTCCATACAGAAACAGATTTATTGAAAATCTGAAAAGCAAGTTCTGTCTGGCATGCTATCACCTGCTTATCATGATGGTAAATGTTTGTAATAAAAATCGGTTAATAAGCAAACCACTATTTTATACAACAACTTCAAATTTTAGATGCTAACTTCAATCTCAGACATAATTTAAGAAGTACCTTCATGTAGAACATATGTTTTTCTTTTTCTTTGCATGTCTGTTAAGGCTGGTGTAATTAAGACATTAATTAGAATCTTAAATGCTTAGCTTGCATGTTGCAAGATACATCTTTCTCTATAAAAATAGCTTTATGACACGGGAAAAAGTGGGATTTTTACATTATAATTGCCCACCCATGTACTGGCAGCATGAGAGTCCAAATGAGGGACTGTAAACATTTGAAAATAATACGTTTCCAGTTTTTATAATAATTGAACTCTCTCGTTTTCTTGATGCTCATATTGCCACAATGTTCCTGAAATTGTACTTGCTATGTCGACTACCTCTATGTTATAGCCGTAATGGCTGTACGGAGCTGCACACGACAAAAAGAAAATACAAGCAGTAAAAAAAAATCGTGTGGCTGTTAGCCCACCAAAACACCACTGGCACCCACGGTTCCATTGAAGGAGGGAGTAAACCAGTGTGAGGCGATTCCAAATTTCAGGGGTTTTTTAAATGTTTCACGGCGTACAACAACTTTAACCTTTGTTCTTGGAGGGGCCTCACATCTTGTTTTCTTTTCTGGTTATTAATTTTTATGGGACGCTTAATGCCCATGGCAACGCGATGCGTGTTTTCAAACGTGCGATACGCTACAGCTGCCTGTGGGACCATTGCCCGGCCATGGCCGCTGCCACCCCTTTACTACTCACCCACCCTCAGCCTTATTCTGAGGCGTTTGGGTGGAGGGGCCCTACACCCATCACCAGGGTGATGAGTCTCCCACCATACAGGAAAGGATGCCCCAGGCTGCCAACCCTCAGGGCCACCACCTCGGCGGGAAAGGCCTTGCGGCCTTAAGGCAGAGGAGAGCAGAGCGCAGCTGAGGAGCCCCGTCTCGCTGCTGCTGGCGGCAGGCCGGCGGGCTGCCCCCCCTTCCCCCTCAAATGGCCGCCCTCACTCCACACCCCCACCTCCACTCCG
>VWZK01019919.1:300260-361863 GCA_013396935.1 Baryphthengus martii | reverse complement strand
TGCCCTGCAGGGTTGTCCAGGCCTGGCTCTGTGGCCAGTTTTCTGTAGCAAGAACTTCCATGGCTCTGTTTGCTTGAAGAGCTGCCCTTTGTCTAGACCATATAAAAATCTGCTTTTAACAACCAGCCCATCCTTACCGCTGCCATCTGGGAACTCAAACAGCCTTTGGCGAGCAGGGGATGGCATGGAGCAGAGGGACGAGTTCACTTGTCAAGTGTCCTCCTCCTTTCACTGCAGGGGTTGCTGTAGTGGCCTGGGAGCTGCTGGAGCGTTTCCATGTGGCTTTGCAGGCTTCCTCTGCCAATAAAGCTTTTTCAAGTGCCTTGTTAACCTCAAGAGGTCTTTTATTTAGGTTTGGGGTTTTTTCCCCTCTTTAGAGAGTGATTCCAAGCAGAAAGATCAGGTCCATCAGGTCCTTGCCTCTCCGTCTCTGCTCCTGTCAGGGACATCCTTTCTCCTGCAGCATCTGAGTGAAATCTCTGCTGAGCTCTGACTCAGTGGCAAATTTCCCATGGATTGCAGCAAAGCCTGAAATTCTCTCCTCACTGGTGCAGTGGAACAGCTTGGGAGGGGGGGAGGAACCAAAAAGCCACCACAGCCTCTTAGAGTTGAGACAGCACCTTGTCCAAAGCAACTCTTTGCATAAAGGTGGAAATTTATTCGAAAGGCACCTTTAGCACCCCTGAGAGAAGGAGGGGGGTAAACGTGCCGCTGGTCATCGTAGCTACGCGAAAGCTCTTGGGTGTAGCGGACGATGCAAGAGGGGGAAGGAGGTTTTCGTGATGTATCTGGCTTGTGCTTGTTGGATGAGCTTCATGCTACTCTGTGAGGTCAGAAATTTAATTCCTGTAGCTTTGGTGAATTTGCTGTGGCTTCATCCGCATCGAACTGCACCCGTGAGCTTTGCAAAGCCGTCGTTTGCCATCTAGTGGGTTGCTGCGATTTTGCAGAAAAGCGTCAAACCCGGTTATTTCTGTGCCATCCCCGAGCAGGAGAAGGGATGCGGAGCTACCGAGAGCCTCGCCAGCAAAGGGGGAGGAAATTCCCTTGATAACCCACGGGCAAGATGTTCCTTACCGATAGAACCAAGAGCCACATTCAGGCCGCACGCGTATCGCCGCTGGTGGACCACGAAGCCGTCTGCAAACAAAAGAAAGCGGTAATTTGAAATAATTCATTAGAGCTGTCATCAGTATGTTCCCTGGCTGCGTAGAGCTGAGAGAAAACCGGCCTGGAAACACTGGGTGGCAGGGTGTACTGCTCTATACACCTAGACTGGGACAACAACATCCCGGACTATTCTCACTACCAGTTAATTAGAAACAAGAGAAGACTTGGAAATTCCCGTGAGCAGGTCATTTATGAGTGTGGGTGGACACTTCAATCAACAAAAATGGAGATTTCTGCCTGTATAAGCAAAATGCCCCCGTCCTCTACAGAGCCACGGGTCAGAGGGAGGCTTTTGAGTGATAATTCCCCATTTAGGCAACTCCGTTGAACAACTGTCACGTTTTCAGAGCAGATCGCTGAACTAGGAGATGCTTAAAGATGCTCTAAGCCTTATCTGGTTTCTGGAAAGTCTGAGAATATCATTTGCTAGTAATTGCCCGATTTTAAAAAAAGCAGATTTTTGAGATTATATCTAATAATAATAACACTTGAGCATCTTTAGCTCTTGCTCAGCCCCCCTCTCAGGCTGCTTTGGTCCAGCTGAACAGCCGCAGGGCTCCCAGTGTTTCCAGCTCAGTTTCTGCTCTGCTACACACTTGGCAAAACGGGTATTTCGTTGCCAAAGGGGCCAGCTCTGCAAAGCCCTTCCCTAGGCAGCAGGTGAAAAAACCCAACTTTATAGGGAATTACTGAAGAAAGGCGATTCCAGGGCCTTTCACCCAGCAGGAGGCAGCACGTTACTACAAAACCAACCAAAACTGGAGAATATTTGTTTAAGGAAAACTCGATCTTTGAAATGAACTGAAAAAGAAATAATTAAAATAGTACCCATCATGTTATGCTCGTCTCCAGGAGCTCTGAAAGATACTTGTACAAAAACAAGTGGCTCCTGCAGTACTAATCCTCCACCTAAGCAGGGGAGGGTGGCAGAAGGTGTTGAGCCAGAGGCTTGGAGAGGGTGGGAAGCTCAGAGGTCTTTAGAAAGGAAATTCCACATTTATCCTGCCCTAGCTGCAAATGGAACTGCGCTCATAATGGATTACGTCAGATTCAAAACTTGTTAATTTGGATTTGGAGGCCCTGTGGTGCCAGCAGAGTTGGCAGAAAGAACTTTTGACTTTTATTTTGCAGCAGAATAAAACTTTGGCTGATTCAACGCTCTGCTTTGGGGGGACAGCGTAACCCCCCGAGGTGACCAGCATAACATCATTGTTCTCTTTGAATCCCACTTGCAAACATCAGTATCAAAACAAAATCCACCACAATTACCATTTTTACTGCCCTGACGCTTAATCAAAGACCTAAATGAGTCAGTCACCTGAAGGCATCAGAATCTCCATGTATCCAGAAAGTGCTGATTCTCCCATATCCACACATCAAGACAACCAATAGATGACTTCAGATTTTCCCCAAAATATTTGCTCCTTCCCTCTAGTGACTCCAGAGCAAAATGAAGCCTCCACTACAAGTCTTTGAAAGACCCCACCGGGCATTCCAAGCTGGCACACGTTCTCCCATGGTCAGAGCAACACCTACTGCTGCTTAGAGCGTCCACCACCGATGCAGCCCCACCAGGAGGTGAGGTCACCTCTGTGACTCCAGAACATCTGTACCAGAGCAGACCAACACCTCTGCTGCTCAGCATCCTGCTTCCAGCAGTGCTGGAACTCTTTCTGCAGAGTCCAAACCTACAGCAGACCACCTAATGGCTTTCTTCAGGTGATCACCCAGCTGCCAGCAAGTTCAGGAGCTCCAAGGACTAGAGCCAATAACCTTGTGCTTCAAGGTGGACTTTTCTTGCTGAATACTTCTGGTCTGTGAACCTGCAGGAAATTTCACCACCCAGCACATCACATGACAAGGAAGCCCTGCTGCCTTATTCTCACACCAGCAACTCCCACCCAGCAGACCCCACTCACACCCTCTACCTCCCCACTGCTGTCACCACCCATTTTATAGCTTCCTGCCACCTGCAGCTTCTTCTTCCCTAAAGCCCAGCAGCTGGTGCTCTCTGAGCTCTGCAAGCCCAGGCATTTACCTCTCCACACCCACCTCAGGTCCTCTTGCTCCTTAGGAGGTGAGAAAACCTCGTTTGGCCCCATCATTCATAGGAACTTCCCAGGCAGTTTGGGCAAAGCCCAGCTGACCACATTGAGATGCCATTTTTCCCAAGTAAATCCCGTGTCGGGATGGGGCTGGGATTAAGGGAGAGTGTCCTGTGTAAGTTCACACATTAAGCCAAAGAAATGACGGCTGTCCCCAGCGAGCCATCTCGGGGCCCGTTGGGTTTTGGCGTGCCTACCCAATCTGCTAGCGTTTCACAAGCTGCTGAGAGCCACTGCTGGACAAAAGGCATTTCTGGCAGTTTCCTGGACTGCATGTCAAGCTGTCTTTGTTAAACCAAAACATGATGATCAAAACAAGATGTACGTATCCAGACCTTCCCAGGCCCGGTGGGAGACGCAGTGGATCCATGGTGTTTGTTGACATTCCCTGCAGGAGGTGGCTTCGTTACACCAGCAGCCTCGGGAGCGCACTAAATAACTTTGTGGTGCCTGGGGCTCCTCGGTGATTTATGGTGTTCATAGAGACACGCTCCACTGAGACTTTGCTCATCGGTTTCTTGCTCGTCAAGGTCTATGAAACTTCTTCCTTCTTTTCATCTCACATACCTTCTACCTCTTCATACCTGGTGCTCTGGGGGACGCCTGAGATAACTCAAGTCCTAGAAGCGAGGAGCCTCTGCCATGGGGACACTTTAGCCCAGGGAGAAAGGAACTGGGAAATTCAAACCACTGTTAGAGTGGGAACTCCTCGCAGGCTGGTGGATCACCCAAAGCGCCACCAAGGCGTGAGACCTTCTGCCAAAGATGCCGCACTGCGGACAAGGGCGATCTTTGCTTATTGCCAGTGCCCTTGTGGTCATCTAGAATCTATGATGCTGTGATTCTGTGATCTACCTGCTTGGAGGTACCTTCTGGAAAGCTACAGGGCAGCGGACTAGAGAAAGTGGCTGGTACAAATGCAGAAGCGGGAAGAAATGAATCCAAAGTAGAGGAGAAATTCTCGCTCTACCAAGAAAGGAAGATTGAAAGGAAGAGGCAAAATCCAGTTTAGACAAAGGCCGTGGCCGTATATCTGGCCGAGGCCCTTGGGGTAAGGCCGGGTTTACAGGGCTGGAGGTGACAATATTTTAAGTGAGAGGAGTGTACGCGCTGAGTTCTTCAGGAGCTGTGAAAGTTTAGAAGGCCCATTAGCTGCTTTTTGGGGGGAAAAAAAATACCCATTTAGCTTATATTTCAATGGCCTTGCAGTCTAGCTGGTTGTTACCTTGGATGGTACCTCTCTGCTGCTCCTTCTGACTGAAAGGGTCAGAAGAAATAAAGAACAGAAACATCCTGAAGATCACGTTGCATCGAAGTGCTTCGATGCAGCTTCAGCTTTCAGCTCCGACTAATGATCTGGAGTCATCTTCCCTTTGACTCTTCCACGGTGGGTGAAGGAGCTCAGGTACCAGGTCCCATTCGTCTCCCTCGCTTGCTGTGAATGTCCCCCAAAGCTGCTCTGCTGGGGTTGGTCCTGAGCACTTGCTGGCTGGGAGGTGGGATGCCGAGGGACTTCATGGAACCAGCTGCCCCAGCAGGTTTGCTAAAGTGTGGCCGGAGTGGAAAGGAGCCTGTTTTCATTTCCTGACTTTTCCATCTATTTTGGATTCACTTCTTCCCTCCAGAAGAGAAGAGCGGCCGTACTGGGATTGCTGAGGAGCAGCTTGAGAGCAGGGCACTCCAACAGCCCTGCCCATCCTGCTGTGGGTGGTGGTTGAACATTCCAAGAGCACTGCGGGTCTCCATAAACTTAACAAGTCGAGGAAAATAAACCAGTTGGATTCCAACACGTTAAACCCAACACACAACTGTCAATGTTTCAGCAACAGGAACGAGCCATCACTAAGGTCTCACAGGGCAGAACTGAGACCACGTAGAGAGGAAAATATTCATGGCAGAAGCATAGCTTGGTTTTGGTTGGAAGAGACCTTTCGGATCCTCACGTCCAACCGTTGCGATCCATCAGATGGGCAGGGGGAGCCTGGCAGGCTGTGCGAGCTCGTGGCCAGGATTCAGCGCTGCCCTCGGCGTGGGGCTGGGCCATCTGAGACCTGGCGGTGGCTTCTCGGTGTTGGAACCGAGGCACGGTCACGGCCAGCTGGAAAAACACACGCTGCTGTTGCCTGGACACCACCTGCGCCGAGGCAAAGGGCCTTCACACTTGCCTTCTTCAAAGGAAAAACAACACCCCTTCCCACCAGTGTTTTCCCTTGGGCTGGGAGCCCCAAACCACAACCAGGCAGAGCCCTTTGCTTACAGAGCTGTTCTGCACCGTGTGACGCGTGGCCTTCTGCTGGTGTTTACTTTCAAATAAAGAGTCTTTCCACCCAGCACAGGTTTGTCGCCATTGACGAGAGCGTTACGTGGTGATGTGAAGTTATCTTTTACAAAAAAAAATGAGGGAAAAAAGGCCCCTCTTACAGACACGTGTTTTTTCCATGACTAACTGCCAGTAAGCAGAAAACAGAGGGTTTTTCTCCTGTACTAGAGGTGATCTCTTCTGGGATCATATTTTTTAAATGCACAGAGAATTTGGGGAAGAAGCAGCCACCCAGCACCACCGGGTGGGGGGATGGAGTGACCACGGGCTGTGGTGCCTCCAACCTCAGTGCTCGACCTTCTCCAAGGCTCACTGCCAGCAAAGCCAGCCTGGTTTGTGAGGACCCCCTCAGATCCCAGCTCCCCTTGTGCTTTCCCTGCAAGACAGACAGAAATCTCGTGCCCAGGTTGGTTTCCCTGTTGAGAAGGAGCCAGAAGTGAAGGGCAGGGGTGGAGGGCAGAGGTCACCGGGCAAAACTTGACTCTTAAACAGTAGCTTTTGCTTAAACTTACTAAGACTTCTGAAAAAGCCAAGTGATTGCAGCGTGTACTAAAAGTTGCCGATAATTAAATGCCAAGATTACCCTTTGAATGCCCGATGTCCACAGAAGATGGACAGAGCAGTTGTATTACAGCATCCACAGTCGTAGAAGCAAATAAACCTGAATTTTTGTTGTTGTCTTGAAGCCGTGTGGAACCTGTCAGAGCACCCCGGGGCCAGGGGGATTGCCTGGTGGGGCTGGGACTGGCTCCTCCATCATCTCTGGGGCAGGATGGTGGCCCCAGGCTGGGCTGGGGTCCTGAGCAAGGGCAGGGGTGGGGGTCCCAGGTGGGGCTGGCCAGGGATATCCGGGTCCTGACACGACCAACCCCGACACAAACAACTTAGAAAGCTCCAGGTCGTTTTGGTGAAGCAGTCAAATGAATCAAGTCTGAATTCGCTTCTTTCTTCACCTAATTAGACAACGGGGAGATTTATGGTATAATTGAGCCAACTCAATGTTCCTGTAATTTGACATCTAATTAATCAATGTCCAGCTCCTTCACAGGTGCAATAGCAATTCTCCCTAAGCAGTACAGGCACATTTCTATGAAAAGATCCCGAAACAAAACCAGTAAAATCTATTTCCTGTCCTTTCAGGATGAAAAGCCGGCTGGAGAAGCATCACTGCCCCAAAGCACGAGAAGCGATGTGGAGTGCTTACGTCCCACGGGTCCCACCGGGTGGGTGGCTGCCTTACAGCCCCCTACACTCAGCAGGGACAGCTGCAACTCGAGCAGGTTGCTCTGAGCCCCATCCAACCTCCCCTGGGATGGTGCCAGGGATGGGGCAGCCGCCACCTCTTGGGGCAACCTGGGCCAGGCTCTCATCACCCCCAGCATCCAAAATCTCTCCTTTCTCTCCCTCTTTTGGTCTTTATCTCTCCCTTTCCAGTCTCAATCTCCTTGTTTTAGTTTCAAACCATCACCCCTTGTCCTGTCCCAAGAGGCCCTGCTGAAAAAAATCTGTCCCCATCTTTCTCACAGGCCCTTTGAAGTCCTGAAAGGTCCCACGAAGGTCTCCTTGGAGCTTTGTCAGCGGGGGGAGGAAGGGTTTGCATTTTTGCAGCGGGACAAACCCAGAGGTTGGAGGAAGCTGTAAAGGTGCTGCTACAACAGGCAAGGATCGGGGTGCAATTCTGGCCTTGGTAGAGTTAATAGGAGCTTTGCGTTTGACCTCAGCGGGGCCAAGGATTTTACCCGAGGACTGTTACTCATCAGCATCAAGACGAATTAGTCAACTTGTCAACAAGAAGCAGGCAAGGTTATTCCCATGGGCTGCTGAGCTCGGAATTGGAAAAGCTGGAAAAATAACGTCCAGCTTCTTCCACCGATGCCCAGAAGGCGGGCGGTGCCGGTGCGCGGGACCTCCCGACGCCGCCACCGCCTGGTTTGTTCCGTTCCCGTCAAGCGTGCCGGGGAACGCGTCGCTGGGGCAGGCGGGAGGGAAGAATCGGGTAAAATTTCCTTGGAAAACTTCCCAGGACTGGGCTCAGCTCTCATAAACAAGCCCCGGGAAGGCGGTTTCGATCGACAACCTACGGCTCATATTTCTAGGAAATTCCGTCAAGCGGAGCTGCGAACGGCCCCGTGGAAGCACATGGGGCTCGGAGAGCTCGCAGCCCGGCCGGCTCGTCCTGCCGGCCGTGCTCCCCCGGCACTGCCTTGGAAAAGGTTGCTCGGTTGGTTTTGAGAATTTGATCCACTGGAGACTGAGAGAACCCAACAAAAATGTCCACAATTTTAATTTGGATTTTTCAAGCGCAGGCAGTTTAGCGCCGGGGAGGAGACAATGATTTAATAAGGAGGTTTGCGGGAGGTCGCTGTTGTTTCGTCATTGGACTCCAGAAGGTACAATCCTGTGGTCTGGGCACAGAAATATCTGTTTGGACAGGAAAAACAGACCAGCAGAGCGTAGGTGTCCAGTGATCAGAAACAGCCTTTTGCAAAAACTTGTAGAGAAAAAAACCAAGAATTTTTCAGGGAAGAATAGACAAAACCCCAATATTTGAAGCAAAGAATGATTTCCTTGTGAGGAGCAGAAAAGGAGATGAAGTAGTGAAATTTGTTAAGGAAATCAATGATTACGTATCGTTTATGCAGATCAATAGTGTTAATCTTCATATTTATCTTACAGACCTTTCACCGTGGGACTACTTTGTTCTTCATGTTCCCCTGAGCTGTTAAAACCAGTGGGGTTAGGTTTAGGTTGGAGCTGAGGAACAATTTCTTCCTTGCCCTTTGGGGTTGTCCAGGCCTGTGCCAGGCTGCCCAGGGCAGGGCTGGAGTCCCCCTGATCCCTGGAGGGGTTTCCAAGGCGTGGAGATGTGGTGCTGAGGGACAGGGCTCAGTGGGGCCCTGGCAGGGATGGGAGAACACTTGGACTTGATGAGTTTAAAGGTCTCTTCAAACCAAACTGAATCTGTGGTTCTGTAAGAAGGGAGCCACCAGCAGCTGGAGCCCCACACTTTGCACATCTGAGGTGCAGCAGCCACCCGAAGCACTGCCTGGCTGACAGACGGGTGCTTGCAGGTCCCTGCTCCAACCCAGGCTGGGCACGACTCAATCCTCACCTTCAGATGGACACCTCGATGACCCGAGTCCTCACAGGCACATGGGTCTGCACAGGAGAAACTCACCTTGGGCTCACCCTAACGCCGACAGCCACAACCAAAACAAGGAAGCAAAATGGTCACGACAGCACAGTTTTGAGGGAAGAAAGGGGAAGACATTTTCCCCCCGAGGCCACAGGCCACAGCAGCTCCTCACCAGCCACGTGGCTCACAGAGAAGCTCTTGGAAGTCCTCACAAGAGGCAAGATGTGGCTGTCCCCCCGGCTGCGTCGCAGGGCTCCGGGGGCCACGCGGGGCCGCCGCAGTGGTAGCTGGTGATACGTTTTTGGCAATCCTCTCGCCCCGCTTGAGATCATGAAATAATTCCTGCTGGAAGAGACCTCGAGAGGTCACCCAGTCCAACTTTCATTCACAGCAGGGCTTTGGTCCAGCAGATCCCCCATGGATTGCACCGGACAGTGCTCTAAGCAACCGCAGACGGCTGCCATCGCAGACAGCTGTGAACCGGCTCATCCCGCCGCCGGACACCCCGGCTCTGCTCCGGCTTCGGCAGCTCCCAGCCGGCGAGCGGGAGCGTCCCTGCCCGCCTTGCCTCGGCCCGTGGACGGAGCCCGTGCTCCCATCCTCTCCCCAGAAGAGGAACGTGACGAGGCCGGGCTCCGGCCCGCGAGGTGTGAGCCAGCTCTTCTGTGCCAAACCCCACGGCTCGTTCCCCGTTGTCGTCGTATCATCAGGCGGGTGAAGAAGTGATGCTGAAGCACCAGTTGTCCTGGAGTGCAACGTGAGGCCGCACGCTCGCCCGGACTCAGATTGCTGAAAGATACACGTGATTGTGGCTCAGAAATCGCAGTAGACATCAACACTTCCAGGAAAATCTGGATTGTTGTCCTTCCATAAAAATGTTCCTGTTAAGCTGGAGCCAAGAGTTTGAAGAATGATGTTTCCTAGAGATGTGCTGATCCGTGAAACTCGGCTTAGCTTTGGAAACTGCTCGTGTTCAGAAGCGCTGGGGTCCTGGTTTCAGTCTGGTTTTCTAGCTGTGGGCTCAGGTTTAGATCCGAAACCTCGGTCTGTCCCCCCAGGATGCGGAGAGGCCTGGAGAGCAGTGGTTTGGGCTGGGAGCTCTCCTCGTGGGCAGCTTGGGCTCCAGGTCACCTTGTGCCATGGCTCTGGGAGGTGATGCCTCACCATAATGGGCTGACCAGCTGGCTGAGCCCCAGCACTGCCCCAGAGACAGGACCACCCCCCAAAGCTTGTCTGCTTTCATGGACCCCAGGGAAATGGCTCTGCTGCTGCTCCTGGGGAGCAGGAACCTGATAAACCTGGTGGGTTTAGAATCAGAATCATCAACTGGCTTGAGTGGGAAGGGACCTTCCAAGGCCATCTGGTCCAATCCCCCTGCAGGGAGCAGGGCCATCTGCAACCAGAGCGGGTTGCTCAGAGCCCCATCCAACCTCCCCTGGGATGGTGCCAGGGATGGGGCAGCGACCACCTCTCGGGGCAGCCTGGGCCAGGCTCTCACCACCCTCAGCAGCAACAATTTCTTCCTTCACTCCAGTCCAATCCTCCCTCTTTTAGTTTAAACCCATCCCCCTTTATCCTGTCCCAACAGGCCCTGCTCAAAAGTCTGTCCCCATCTTTCTGCCAGGCCCCTTGAAGCACCGACAGGCCCCAAGAAGTTCTCGGCAGCATCCCGGCGCCGTGTCGTGTTTTTGGCCAGCGCTGCCGCGTCCGCTCACGTGCCCGGGGACCCTCCACCCAGGCCTTGGGCAGCTCTTGCAGCATCTTCACGAGCAAACCAACCAAGACAATTCACGACAGCGGGAGCTACCACCATGCTCCCCGTTCAGCCGTTTAGAGCCGAGTTGTTTGATACATGCCACTTCAAAAAAGAATCAATAAAAACTATTTATATTTGCTCGAAAAGAAAATTGGTGACAGCAGGATTTTTTTTTAATCTTTTTTTTTGTTTTTTTTTAAATCTCCCTGCTCTCATCATAACTAGATGGATGATTTCTGTCTTTCTCCTGCTAGAATAAAGTTGCCAGCTGAATTTCCCTTTTATTTTGGTCCAAGTTTTAATTTAAGACAGGAGAAGTGTGGCTAAGCCCCTTATTTTATGCAATTATTTTTTGGCACGGAAGCCGGGGGTCTCTCTAACTCCAGAGCTATGCCTTCCAGATTGTTTCAATCACGTCGAGGTCGAGAGGGAGGGACGTCAGCGACGGGTGACAAAAGCTTTGAGACAGCAGGTGAAGGTGTCTCAAGCCTTTGCCCCCTGCACGAGTTTCACCCTCAGACCTGGGGCTCCCGCGATGGCGAAAGCCCCGATCTGCACGTCCCCGGGCTCCGTCGGGCGGGTGACGCCACGTGTTTGTGTACAGATAACACCCGGCTGAGCCGGAGCGTCGGCTCCGTGATGTAATTCAGAGGTGGCAGACTGAAACTTGGCTTCAAGAGAAAGAAACGCAGACTGTTTTGTCTGTAAAAAAGCATTTTTTAACGGCCAACTTACCGGAGCGTTGAACTCCAGCGACGTGCCGCGGTGGGGGAATTCAGGGTTTGGTGTAGGATGGAACTCTGGAACCATTAATCCACCAGTGCACACCTACGAAGTAACTTCATCCCCATCAGGCTCGATGGTGTGTCCTGTGGGGGAAACAAAGGAAGGATTTAGCGGTCCAGGTATTGAAAATTAAAGGACTGAAACATCCTTTCCTCGTCTGCCAGCGAGGCCGTGGAAATTTCCCATCGTTATGTCTTTTCTTACCCTTGGGCTGCTGCCCTGAAATCGAGGTTTGGCTCCATGGCTTCAGTTCCATCTGGGGGAGGAGGGGTGGTGCCAGCCCGCTCGGCAGACCTGCCCCCCTTCTGTGGATGTAATTGGCCACTTACTGTTGGGGTCTTCTGAGCTCCTTCCATGCTGCGTGACGTCCTGGAGCGCAGGCTGGCTGCATCAAGCCGGCTTCGTGCTCGCTGTGTGAGCAACTCCCAACAAACCATCGCGTATCGCTGAGATAACAGGGAATCATCAAAAAACAACAACCCAGTAAATTATCCTGAAAAAAACCCCACTTTGGGTCTTCAGCATCAGGCTTGGAGTTGACTTAGAATCAGAGGTTCATAGAATTGTTTTGATTGGAAAAGACCTTTCAGCTCCTGGAGTCCCAGCGCTGCCCCATCCCTGCCAGGGCCCCCCTGAGCCCTGTCCCTCAGCATCACAGCTCCACGCCTTGGAAACCCCTCCAGGGATCGGGGGGACTCCAGCCCTCCCCTGGGCAGCCTGGGACAGGCCTGGACAACCCCAAAGGGCAACAAATTGTTCCTCAGCTCCAACCTCAACCTCCTCATTTCCTATTGCTTGTTATTTGGGAGCAGAGCCCAACACCCCCTGGCTCCAAGCTCCTGAATGTCAGGGAGTTGTGGAGAGCCAGAAGGTCTCCCCTGAGCCTCCTTTGCTCCAGGCTGAACAAGCCCAGCTCCCTCAGCCGCTCCTCCCCACACTCCTGCTCCAGACCCTTCCCCAGCTCCGTTGCCCTTCTCTGGCCACGCTCCAGCCTTGGACCTTGTCCTTCTGGGAGTGAGGGGCCCAAAACTGAGCCCAGGACTTGAGAAGCGGCCTCCCCAGCGCAGGGGGTCGATCCCTGCCCTGGCCCTGTTGCCCCCCCAGTGCTGCCCCAGCCAGGATGCTGGGGGCTTCTTGTCCCCCTGGGCACTCTCTGGCTCAGGTCCTTTCCCACTGGGCACTTTCCGGCCGCTCTGCCCCAGCCTGGAGCGGTGCAGGGGGTTGGGGTGACCCAAGGGCAGGACCCGGCCCTTGGCATTGTCAAACCTCATCCTGTCGACCTCAGCCCATCGATTCAGCCCGGCCAGAGCCCTCTGTAGAGCCTCCCACCCTCAAGCAGACAAGACACAAACTGTGGTGGCCACTGGGAACAGGCTCAGCTCAGCCACGCCAGCACCAGCTTTACTCCAGAGACTTTAATCCACATTTATCTCCCAGGTCCTTCCTCTTGCTCCCTGTTCCCCAAGCACTTGTGAGGAGCCCTGGGAGGTCCTCGCTGTCACATTCACCCTCCCTAACCCCTGGTATCCTCCTGTCTGCAAAGTCAAAGCCCAAACTCACCCAGAAAACACAACAGAAGGTCGACAAGAAAATATTTCAGAAAGCAGATTCTATTGCCACGCTCTGTGAGGAACTTCCAAAACCACTGTGGGCTCCTCCTGCTACTGATACACTTCACAGTAAACAGCATTACTGTCAAGATTTTTCCCAATTCCCTCTCCTCCCCCCCTTAACTTCTCCTCTTTGGCAACAACTTTTTTGCAAAAGACTAGTTTTTCTAGGTTGGAAAATTTCAGATTTTATTTCCACTCAGCCTTGAATGATCTCTGAGTTCATTCCTTCCCTCGCAGACCTCTCCTTCATTTCTCTCTTTTTTATTTTTTTTTTGATTTCAGTCTTTTCTACAGTTCTTCCTCCACTTTGGAATCCTTTGGGAGTCACAAAGAAAATCAAACAAACTGGGCATTTTCATGTTTGGGAGAAATTCTGAAAAATTTCAGAACAGAAAGGATAATAAAATTTAAAAAAAAAAAAAGGAAAATAAATTTTTAAAATTACATTCACTTACAAAGGGGAGAAATAGAGGGAAAAATCAAAACAATTCAATATTTAAAATTATTTCCCAGCAGTATTAAATCTTTAGAAGTACTTCAAACCTGAAAGAAGCAGCAAATTTGATTTTTTTCCCCCCCCCTGCAGATATATAAACAATAAAAGTGTAAAGTACACTGAGATTAAATAAGCAGGGAAATTATCTTTTTACAGCGAGAAAGTGTTGGAGGAAAGCAGAAGGTCCTTACGCGGTGGAACTCTCTCAGCAGCGTCTGCAGCCCCCAACACCTTGAGCACCTCAGCAGCGGAGGCTGAGGAGCTGGGCTCCAGGTTTGTTTCTAACCAGGTTCCCAGGCATCAGGTTGGAGAAGAAAACGGCATTTCACACGTGGACGTGGAAGCTGCTTCTACACCAGCAAACGTCCCGGTGCGTGGTGGCTCTCCATCACCCGGGCACGTTCCTGATGCCGGAGACCTCTCGCACCGCTCAAAGCTCTCCACGGCCCGTGCCAACACCTGCTCTTCCCCACAGTTTCCCACAGTCCAGGAGCTGGTGGGGCTTTTTGAGGTAAAAGAGGTCCACGGTACGGCAGTGGGACGCTCCGTTTGGTTCGCTGGCACGGCCACAGAGGTGCCAGCGGCTCTACAAGTAGGTGGTGGCCTCTCGGCTCTCCCGCTCTTTAGCCTGCGCGACGGCGACGTTGATGCACTGAAGCCACTCCTCGGCGTTCTTCTCGTCTTTGGCTTTGAAAACGTAGGTCTTGCTGTCGGTGAAGATCTCAAAGGCGCGGGGCAGGCTGCGGTCCCTCCGCTTCTTTGGCACCACTTTAACGCTCTGCACCTTGCTGAGCTCAATGGGGCAGTCGTCGGGGTCGTCCTTCTGAAACACAGGGAAGGCAGATAGAACCACGCTCACAGAAGCGTAGAACGGTTTGGGTTGGAAGGCACCTTTAGAGGTCATCCAGTTCACCAGGGACACCATCTGGTAGAGCTTCCACCATCTTAATAAACGGTTGATGTCTCTAAAGCTGGGCTTGTAAACCTGGCTCGTGTGGGTGAACACACTGCAGGGGGGCTTCCCAAAAGAGCCTTAGGGGACTTAGAAACCCCCCTCACACGCAGTGCCAGGGTCTTCTACTGAACACCATCGAGGCCCCAGCTTCGGCTGTTCTCCCAGGAGGCCAGCTCTGAAGGGCAGGACCAGAACTGGGCACGCAGACTTCTCCTGCAGTCACGTCTCAGTCCTTCTGGGAAAGAACTGGGAACGTTTTATTGTTCTAAAGAAAAACTCATCTGAAAAGACCATCCCAAAGAAGTCCCAGTACTAAGCCAGCTCTGCACTGAAATGATGAACATTACGAAAACGTTGCCACAGAAAACTCAAGAACCAAAACTTTGGACCCCGTGAGCCAGACCCTTATGCTTAGAAACTTATCAAGCAAAAATGATACACTCTGTTCATCACCACACAGCGTGTGACCTCCAGTTGCTAAAGAAAGTTGATGGTACCCTGGGCACGTTTCCGTGGAAGGAGCTCACCACAATTTCCCAGGAGTTTAGGACATGGCTTTTTCTCAGACCTCTTTTATTTCGGTTCTCTCCTGCCTCCCCTTCACCCACTGGCCGCGCAGCTGCTCACACAGAGCGAATATTGTCCGTGTGGTTGCTCTGGCTGAGGGAAGGTTTCGTGGTGGGGCTCCAGGAGTCAGCAGACACAGCCAGCTGGCCATCTCACAATGCCTCCTCTGTGTTAGGTTCGTATTTTTTAAGTGAGCAGCGTGTCAAGTCCCGACACCCCCACAGCACCCAGCCCGGCTCCACCACGCCAGAGAGGACGGGGCAGAGCTCTCGTGCTGGCTCAGTCCGGTCTCAAAGACTGAAACAAGCACCAGATGCAGCTGAGCAGGAGCTTCTACCACTGCATTAGCCAGCCACGGCCTCCAGCCCTGCATCTGGCAAAGCTTTTGGCACCAGCACCCGGCCAGCGAGGCGTGGGGCTGGTCCTCCCACCAGGTGCTGTGGGATCTGAAAATCCCACTTCTATTGTTCACACCATTTCTGTGAGGCTTCAACCCTGCAGCCATGCTTAAAGGGCTTAAAACTCAGCACAAGGACATGGACCTGTTGGAGCAGGGCCAGAGGAGGTCACAAAAATGTTGGGAGGGCTGGAACCCTCTGCTGGGAGGCCAGGCTGGGAGAGTTTGGTTTGTGCAGCCTGGAGAAGAGAAGGCTCCGTGGAGACCTTCTGGGGGCCTTTCAGGGCTTCAAGGGGTCTGTCACATAGATGGGGACAGAATTTTGAACAGGGCCTGTTGGGACAGGACCAGGGAGGGTTGAAACTAAAAGAGGGAGATTCAGACTGGAGAGAAAGAAGAGATTTTTAACACTGAGGGTGGTGAGAGCCTGGCCCAGGCTGCCCCGAGAGGTGGTCGCTGCCCCATCCCTGGAACCATTCCAGGAGAGGCTGGATGGGGCTCTGAGCAACCTGCTCGAGTTGCAGATGTCCCTGCAGAGCCATCATGCAGGAGGGTTGGACCAGATGACCTTGACAGGTCGCTTCCCACTCAAACTGTTTTATGATTCTACCAAAACTTTGTATTTGGTGTCTCATTAGTCAGCCCAGGGCACGTGTGCAACCTAAGCTGGTGGGCTGAGGGTTGCTCCAGGCTGTAAGCCAAGCCATGGTTACCAGCAGGACTCCACTCTCGAAGCCAAGCCAACGCTCACGCTCTTGCTCCAGAGAGAAAATACAACGAAAGCTGGTGAGCAATCCTTTGGCTAGAGAGACCCATGGGGAGCACAGGGAGCAGGGGCAATGGTGCTGGGAAGGAGGGAGAGAGTGAAATCAAACTGATGATCTTCTGACTTACAGATTTTCCTTTCCGAAAGAGCAGCTGGTTGCCAGCCAGAGTGAAGTAGCGCGTTTTCCACCTCTTGATGAACTTCCACCGGACTTGCTTCTCCTTCAGCTTGCCTTCGATCAGAGGTTGGCCGTCCTGATTGACAACTGGGGAGGTGAATACACAACAGGGGGGTTATTTCTGGCCTCCCTTCGCCGCAGCCCGAGGCCGGGCTTTCACTGCAAGGCAGAGAGGGCTTTTTTCTGTTTGTTTTGTTTCTTTTTCTGCAGCATAGCTGTATCAGCTCCAACACCACGTTCCTCCCAACCTCAAGCGCTCAGCCGTCACTTCGGAGAGACGTTTCAGCCCTTAGTCATGTTTGGCTGGGGAGGCCTGGCCGACGGAGCTGACAGCTCGGACTCTGCTGCCCATCACTTTTTTCCTACCCCCTCAGCCATCACGTACTTCTCCCCACTGTTAACGCCTCCCAATTGTTCCTCAGCCCTGTAAGGAATGATTTAGAATTTTGTGCAATTTTGTGTTGTCTCTGAGGCTTTATTGCACGCTGCAGAGTCCAGTGCAGTCACATTCCTGCTGAGCAGGGTTATGAACAGGGATATTTTGAGGATCTCCCTCTCCAGTAACCGCAGTAACGTGCTTCAGTGCGGCAGCAGCCCTGCGGAGGAAGAGTTACGAGCCAGAAGTGGGATGTCCACATGGGACCGAGGGGCTTGGCACCAGCCCACTGGAAGGACTGCCAGCCTCCCGTAACTAATTCCGGCCCAGAAAGGTGACTTTTCATTGAGAAGGGGATTGATGAGTCCCAGGGCTTTGTCTCCTAGGCATGACCCTTCCCTTCCTCACCCTCCCAAGACAAAACTCCTTTAGGGTGGAAAAGGGACATGTTTATTATCAGCCCTCCCTTGTCCGGCCCTCGAGCCAGAACCAAGCGCTGCATTTTGTAGAGGTCACTGGTTCCTGTTCCATCTTCATTATCTCTTCTAGTTCTCTCTTCAGGGATATTTCTATGAACTAGATATATGAGCTTTAAGGCCCCTTCCAACTCAAGCCATATTTTGAAATCACAGAATCATAAGACATTTAACATCCGCGATCCATTTTGTAACGCGATAATCCTTACAACGAACCCAGGGTTACTTATGTCCTGTAAATCTCACGGCACCGACCGGTCAAGGAACGTGGTATTTCCACCGCTTTTGCGTTTCTAAAAGAACACCGTTTATTCTGACACCTGGATCGCAAAGGCCAGAGCAACTTCTAGCTCAGCTCCCTGGGACCCGGTGTCCGTCCTGCTCCCTCAAGGCTTCTCGTGACAGTACCCATTGAGGACATTGATATTTTTACCACCTTGGGGCAAAATTTACTTACAAACTCTTAGAGGGCCATTGCCCAACACCACTGTCTTGCCTATACCCTCAACCAGCATTCCTGCCACACTGTCCTTACAGAGCCCACTGGAAATCCAAGGTGGGCAATTCTGCCCAAGGCAAAGACGAGGAAGGAGGAGAAAGAGACACAAACCCTCCTGTCCCCTCTGATGACCTGCGCTACAGAGCGTTGCCCAAGAATAAGCTAAAATCTAATTAAAAATACACGCTGTAGAGTTCAGTAACTGCACTGACTCTGATCAGCACAGAAGTAGAGCTGCAGCCATGCTCAGCGACCTGACCTCCCTCCAGCTTGGCCACTTTCCAGTCCCTTCATCTTCCGTAGCGCTCTGAAAAGTGGCTTCAATATGCCTTAGAAAAATAACTTCTGCTTGTCACTAGAGGTTTTCCTTCAGTCGATTCCCTTTAAAAATAAAACCCAAGCAGAGTCTGTAGGAAAGGAAAACCTTTGCTGCCCTCACTGCGAAATCATTTCCATATTTAAAATCGCCTCAGAGCACTACAGGAGCATTGGGAGGCCTTGCGCTGGGATCTGCAGCGTGTTCATAAGGATGTGGCCACCTCCAGGACCAGCCCCGTGACCACGGTGGTCCCCAGTGATCCATATTCACTGGAACTTACCTCGGCTGGAAGCCGGTGAGGGTTTGGGAACTGGGAGAGCGTTCCCAAACCCTACAAACCAAAGGGAATTCTCCAGCGCAAGAAAAGCCCAAGAACCTGTGGGATCATCATGGGCTTGAAACCACGACCGCAGAGCAACCTCAAGTCACCACCCTTTGCATATGGAGCAACCAACTTCAAAATGCCCCAATACCACAGCTGGGCTTCTTTCGCCTTTCTCGTCTATTTTTACACCGGCAGACAGGACGCGATGGGTCAGATAGGCCGAAGAGCAGTCCGAGGCCTGAGTGGTCTGAGAACCGATGGTTTTTTGATGCGCTGTTTGCCTTGGAGCCCTTCCCAGCGCCTGTCAGCCGGTCAGTTATCCTCCGGCTGGCCGCGCTCACATACCTTAGCACCAACATTCATCCCCTCACACCTCATCCTACCATCCCTGCGTGAGCCTTTCGGAGCCCAAGACGTCGGAGGTTGGTGATGCTGAGGACACAGGTGAGGTTGGCGGGGTGGCCAAGCCCAGCCACCACACCTGGGGTTTCAAAGGCCTTATAGCTTTTGGGGCACGTATCTCTTCTGGTAGAGGAAAACCAAACAATGCAAATTAAATACATCAGATTTAGACAAAGAATGTCATTTTTTCCCCGGCGTTGTTTGTATTGGCAGAGAAGACAGGCTGGGCCAGGGGGGGCCGCAGCCTCTACGATCGCAATTTCCTCAAGAAAGACTATAAATATTTCTGTCTCTGTAGATAGGGAGGGTTTGGAAGGAGATGGTCTGAATGAAAAGGAAGGTGGCCAAGTTTCAGCTGCGATGGGGAAGTGCAGCTGGGATTTCCACGATAAAAAGCTGTCACTCTGCTCCTGGCAGATGCAGCTCTTTTCTGAGTATTTTCATGGCAGGACTGATGTGTTACACCACCCAACCCAGAGCAGGACAGTGTAAATCAGGGGCTTATGTTCTCCTAGCGTCATTTGTGAGACCTTCTTAGGGCATTTCAGGACTTCAAGGGGCCTGTCAGAAAGATGGGGACAGACTTTTGAGCAGGGCCTGTTGGGACAGGACAAGGGAGGATGGGTTGAAACTAGAAGAGCAAGAAATTGCTGATGCTGAGGGCGGTGAGAGCCTGGCCCAGGTTGCCCCAAGAGGTGGTCACTGCCCCATCCCTGGCCCCATCCCAGGGGAGGTTGGATGGGGCTCTGAGCAACCTGCTCGAGTTGCAGATGTCCCTGCTCCCTGCAGGGGGGGTTGCACCAGATGACCTTGAAAGGTCCCTTCACAACCCAGAATATTCAGTGATTCTATGATGATTCTATAAATTTGTCACTGCAAAACAGCACAAATTGACAGGGAAGCTGGTTTGGGGCTGCACCAAGACAGCAAAAGAAGGGCTTGATATGAACAGACAACTGCTGAGTGGCTGGGTCTTCTGCCTCTACCCTGGCTGCTGGTCCCACGGGAATGAGTTTGATAGAGATCCCAGCGCTGTAGGAACAGACTTTACCCCCAACTTAGAAGATGTCAAGCACAAAGAGTCCGGGGAGCAGTAGATATTGAGATGGTTGGTGGTCAGGAATGCAACATGAGAAAGGAAGCCAATGTGCAATTTTGGCCTAAAGTGGATTTTTATGGCCAAAATCTTTCAAAACTGGGATTTACTAAAGAAACACTGATCTCCCCGAGCTGGAAGCAAGGCTAACAGAGCACTTCTCATCTACATCCACAAAGCAGCCCATGGGGAATTCTGATGTCAGCTTCCAAAGTAGTCGTAATGAATCTGATGCCAGTATGTCTGAGGGTCTGATTAGAGGGAAAAGATTCATGAAAGATAAGAATGAAGCTCTTTTACAATATTTTTCTAAGTCCTTTTGCTTATTTTCATTGCGGTTAACTTCACAGAATCAGAGAATAATTCAGCTGGAAGGGAGCTCAAGGCATCTCTCATCCAACCTCCTGCTCAAAGCAAGGTCACCTATGGGGTCAGACTAGGTTGCTTATGGATTTATCCATTCAGGACATGAAAATCTCAACAACATCTCTAGGCAAGCTGTTCCAGTGCTCCATCGCCCTCACGGTGGGAAAGTTTTCCCTTCTAGGGAGTCTGAACCTCTCCTGTTTCACGCCTGTTGTCTCTGGTCCTCCTAGCACCAAAAAGAGCCTGTCTCCATCTTCTCGGTGACCTCCTCGTTGTTATGGGCAGACTACGATGAAGTTCTTCAGCTCTACCTGCGCCAGCCCTTGTCCCTCAGCCCCTCCTCACAGGGCCAGAGCTTCAGCCCCCAAACATCTGAGCTACCTGCTCTAGTTGCAGACGTCTCTGGGTCCCTGCTCCCCACAGGGCGGTTGGACTCGATGGCCTCGAGAGGTCCCTTCTAACTCAAACCATTCTGTGATTATCTTGGTGGAGCCTGTCCCACTCGACTGCCAACTGGAGCGTGCACATTCCTTGTACACATATTAATGACTGGGAAGTTATGTCTGGGTTTGATTTCTTCACCTTAATTAAAAGATCTCAGAAAAACGAGACAAGAACGATTTCAGACCGATCTAATGAAGTGTGTTCTCCTCAGTTTGCCCAAGCAAAGATCAAGATGTGGCAGCATCAAGTCTACAAATAGAGATTTTCTGCATAGCAAGGAAGGGCGTGATGTGATGTAGTGTTTGGAGATAAGACTAGAAAAAAACCCCCACATTTTAACAGCGCGGTTAAACTACCTGGGCAACAACTGAGGCACGTCACGGGTTCTCCTTCACCTAGCTTTTAACAGCCAGGTTTAGACATCTTCAGAAAGAGATGCAAAAATAATACAGGTCAAAGAGAAAACATTTCTTTGATATAAGCATTATTGGGCTAGATTCTCTGCCTATTGTTTTAGAGAAGGTCAAACGAGGTGATCACATCATCTCCGGGGTTGAAGTCGCTCTGTGTGGTGGTGTGTTGACATGTACCATGAGATCTTTGTCTTGAAAAAAGGATTCAAAAGGTTATATTTACTGTATGTTTGTCATCACCTTTTTTTTTTTCCCCTGCAGAATGCACAATAAAGCTACAAAATGATCTAAACTTAAAATTTCAAATTTACTAGAATTTCCATTGCTTCTTAAACCATCTCAACATAGACATTAGCTCCAAAATCAGTTTAACCCTGAATAGTGCCCGTTGATGTAAGTGTCCATTTTAATTATTTTCTCTTAATTGCATCTTGCTTTCTTTGCAGAACCACACTGCATCAAAATTCATGTAGCTTGGGCACTGAATAAAAAGTAAAAAAAAACAACAAAACCAAACCCCTCCAGACTCTACCCAGATGAACTCAAGTCGGATAAAACCCAAAGCACTAAATCTTGCATTTGATGAAACACAAAATCACCCACAAAAATTCAGCCCGATCGTCAACGATCTCAGTGATAATAAACTCCTCCGAGCTTGAAAGAGCGGAATGCGTGGGTGGCAAGCAGGCAACGAGGAACGCGATTAACCCAAGGGAAGATGGATTCACTCTCCCTCATTAATCACCACACGGGGGTTTGTTGAAAACCTGGAAAGGACGTGTTACTGGGTGCCACTTTTGATGATTCTCAAGCGAGCATTCGAGCTGGGCTCTTGCAGTTCACCAGATAATCGCCACTGCTCGCAGAAGATAAATGCATTCAGAAGTTAATATGGTCTTGGCTATTCTGAGCCAATTGCCTTTTTTNTAAACCCCCCCTACTTTTTTTTTTTTTTTTTTTTTACATAGAGGAATTCATAAAACCCTCTCCATTTGTTTTTTTTTTCCCCCCGACTCATTGCCCATGGGCACAATGTCTCTTCTGCAGCCCACAGGGATTACTGCAATTCCTTTGTAAGCTTCCAGAACCGGGATCGTGCCACAATTCCCTCTCTGGCGATCAAGAGGTTTTACTGATTTTTTTATTTTGTGCAAGAGCTTGCGAAGCCAACTGTCAGGACAGGAGGTTCTGTTGAAATGAGGCTGCGAAAGGCCAGTTTTCCCTTGTTGAAATGAGGCTCTGAAAGGACAGTTTTCCCTAACAAGAAGCACACACCGAATTTACCGGAATTCCCAATGCCTCGTAGCTCTCCTCAAATGCTCGACATTTAAAAAAGATCAATCGTGTAACCTGGTGTTCCCGGCTCTGAGATCAGCTGCATGGCCGGGTCTCGTACGTGTATTTGAGCAGATGAGGAGGATTTGTGGGAATGCTCTTCCTAGGTGGCAGCAAAAAACCGATTTGGGGTGATCTAACAGCATTTCTGGAAAAAGTGCAGCTGCATGACAAACACTTTACAATCAGAAGAATGCATGAGAAGTATCCAAACTTTCTCCGGGTTAATTGCCACTTTGGGTCCATCCACCACGTTGCTTAAGCCTAAACTGCCTCTTTCCTCATGACCTCGGCCTCCAAGGAGAGCCTGGCTCCAAAAATCCTCCCAGATACATCTGAAAAACCCCATCATGGATCTGGCATCCGAAGGCAGGATCAAGGCTTTAAGGCATAATGCTTTCCTAAGGCTGGAGGATAAATGGCATCTTGCGACACGGCATCCAAAAAATGCAACGAAACCCAACGTTAACAGAAACCAAAAGACAATAATAGAAAAAGAATTTGCCCCTGAATTCCTTCTTTAAGAAGAATTCGGTTGCTAAACAGAAGAAATTACTTCCTTCTCTTTCAAAAGTATTTGAGATTTCCAAGGGTCTGTCCCACCATGGAATGAAAAGATGTTTTACAGCTTTTACATTTCTTACCAATTCAAGGAGCCCTCTGGATCCTCTTTCTTGGGTCAGATCTTACAAACCCGACATGACCCTGGCATGTCTCCTACTCTGCTACAACTTTTCCCAGCTGCCACAGCTCCAGTAGCCAAGGCCCAGGTGGATTTGTCCCTCACCTGCAGATTTTTATTCCTTTAAACACTATCTTCTGTGTTCCTTCCCTACACCTGAGCTTTCGTAGGACACATTCAGTATTTTATTTTCTTGGTCTTTTAAAGGTTATACAGCTGAGAAGCAAATCACACTAGTCACAATGTGCCTTTCTTACAAAGTTTTCTTCAGATTGAGAAAAAGAGAGTAATTGCTCATAAAAAGGACAGTTACAGTCCAAAAATATTCTGTGTTCAGCTCCTCTTGATCCTGACAATACTCAGAGGCATCCCTGAATCACAGACTCATANCTGACCCCAGGATTTGAGGTGTAGCCTCCCCAGTGCCAAGTCCAGGGGGACGATCCCTGCCCTAGTCCTGCAATAGCTTGCTACAAACACTTCCCTTTTTGGACCAGTCAAGCATCTTTGAAAAGTCAGACCAAAGCTATTTCATTAAGCTTTGGAATTTTAAGCAAGACAGGCTCCTTTTTTCTTGTAGCTTGACATAGATCTGTCACTGATGTGATGGACAAACCACAGCAAGACCACGGCACTGAGATGAAATTTCAGCTGAAAGCACGATTTCTTTTCTGGTTATTGAGTCCCACGAGAGTTGTGGAAGGAGGAAGATGGTCAAACGCTCGTGAAATGAGCAGAGGCAGCCCGGCCTGCAGCAGAGGCTGCGCTACTCCTGCAAGACTTACTAAATTCGGAGTTGATGAAATCTAGAGATGCTAGCTGTTAAAATAAATAGCTGAAACAGACAATTATTCAGAGGCTTGGCCAAAATATCCAAAAATTCTTGGCCAGAATTGTGTAGACTTTTAGAGTGGGGGAAAAAAAAAAAAAAAAAAAAAAAAAATCTAAGAAAAAGGCCATTTCTCTGAATTTCAGTTCGCTGATCTAAACCAGATGTGTATCAGTTTTGAAAAGAAAGTCAACAGGATCTTTTACCTGGGAAAAAGCATATTTCCCACTCACCCTGTTTTCTAACACAGCTGCAATGTTATCGCTGTTCCAAAGCACTGCCTTGTCCCTGAGAAGACGGGTCCTACGGATTCATTTGTCTTAAATCATTCTGAGAACAAAGACAACGTGAATCGGGTGTCATATCTACGCCAACGTCCCCTGACCTGTGGCACATGCACAGTCTCCTGAGGACCTGAGACGTGGCCCAGCAGACGCAACTCCCTTATCTGGACACTGCTAGATGGGTGCAGATCCCTCCCACTCCCCGAGGGTTGGTAGTTATGGAGACTCGTGAGTCCGTGTTAATTCTGGATTGTATCCTAAGCGCACGGCGGAGAAGGTTTGTGCTTCGCTCTCTCATCACAGATCCTGAGATGAGAGGAGTCTGATAGGGGATTCCGCTCCGTCTTCCACCCACCACAGCTCCACCACCACCTGCAGCCCACCAGCGACTGAAGGCCAACCACCTACCCGTTGCCTTTTCCGGGTTGTTGCACATGAAGCACTGCCAAGCTCCCGCTTCCTCGCTGTAGCCGAATAAATCGAAGAACCTCACTTCTTCCAGGTGCATCTGCACGTGGTCCAGGTCCTAGGCCAACAACGAGAAAACCCAGGTGAAAAGCTGCACGGTTCACAGCTCGTGACCTGAAGATCATCATGGTGACACTGTTGGCACCCTGTGTCCTCTTCCATGCGTCTCCTGCAGGCAACCAGCCTGCCAGGGCACTCATGCTAAGCAGGATGTATCTCTATCATCATCATCAACTAATATATAAACTATTTATCATTCTGTAGGAGGCAGAGGACTGCTCTGGGATTGGTTTTGTCTCTTCAACGCTGTTGCCAGCGGTGTGCTCAGCTCAGCAGTCCTGCCCAGCACGTTTCCCACCACCTGCATTACCTCCAGCCCTTTCTCTGGGTTCTCCCAATGACCTAGAAGGTGGTGGTCTCTGCTGCAGGGTTGAGGACCTCCTCTGGTCCAACCAGATCCACCATCTCAGCAGGAGTTAGTGGCTGAGGACCAAATTATTTTTCTTTTTCCTTTCTTTTTAAGAAAGAATAGAAGCTCTGACCCCATCCCCCCTGAGAGGGACTAACACAAATGTTTAGTATGAACGTTAATACAAACATTTCCAAAGCTGCAGGAACAGCAGGGCTGATTTAGCTCACACAAAACACACCCTGCGTAAAGGGGACATTGCCCTGCCAGCAACTAACCAGGGAAATAAGGACTGTGCATCTGCAAAGTAAACAGAATGTCGACTTGATCAAAGAGCCCTACAGAAAGTATCACCACAGCTTCAAGTACGGGAAAAGCCGGAGGAGACTCCTCTCGAGGCAATTAACACCGCCGCAGAATTCGGTGTGTTTTAAACCCCGTTATTTCATTCGGAAGCAGACTGCCGCCTCACGCTTAAACAAACGTCGGCGTTGAACAACAGCGACCACCTTCCCCGCTGCAAACACCGAGGGAGGCGCCAGGACCGCTCAGAAAATACCCCTGTTCATTTGCGTGGGGTCCTCGCAGATCTGCGACGCCGCGGCCCAAAGGAAACACGGCAGGGACGCAGCCCACGGGGAAAACACCAGCCCAGAGGTCCCCTGCGCTCCCTGGCTGCCTTGGCAGGCTCCCTCATATGTTTTGCTGCCTACACGGCCCAGCAAGAAGGACACAGCCATCAGCAGAAAACATACAACGAAACTCACTCACACAGGTTTTATTATCTATTTCTACAGACCCCAAAAATGCCATAGTCTGGCCAACCACGGGGGGAACAAAGGGAGCAATAAACCCACCCACTGCAGGTGACACAACAGAAGAAAAGGTAAACTGGGCCAAAAACACGACAACATAAGGAGATAGCAATCATGCCCCGTATCCCAACGTAGCCAGGCACAAACCAATCCAACAAATACCAGAAAGATACATTACCCAATCCATTACCCTCGTTATCCTTGACTCTTTCATTGACTCCACAAAACTCCTCCTCACCAACTCCTCCAGCAGCAGCAGCTCCTCAATCAGGAGCTCTATTGGCCTTTTATCTCCACCCTCTAATCCCCACCTAACTGGCAGCTGTTTCCCATTTCTACTTTAATTCTCAGCCTTTCAGGGTGTGCTTGGCCTGGCCTCCCCTCCTGGCTGGCCCTCTCACAACAGAGGGGCCCATCCCTCATATCAAGGTCTGCTATGACACGTGTCCCCACCGCTCAATGCCTACTGGGTTACAGCCAGCAGCAGAGCTAAAAGATCTTCTCGGTGGCAAACACAGAAGCCAACCCAGTCTTGCCCTTGATTCCAACAGGAGGCACCTGGGCAGCCTTAGCCCCTTGTACCTGGTTGGGAAATTCATCCAGGTGTTGAGTTCACTTCAGGGCTCGGGGTTCAGACCCCAGCACTTCACTCATAACACTTAATTTTGGTTGGAAGAGATCTTTAAGATCATCCAGTCCAGCCAGTAACCCAGCAGCCATGTGGATGATGCTGAAGTCTAGGAGCTTCTTCATCCCGTGAAACAAATCTTTTAGGAGCTGCAATGAGCCAACTCTAGACTGAAAGAGCGCAAATGTCACTGAAATACCACTGCAGCAATCGTTCTTTTCCACTCTGTGCTCTAGTACGCTTGAAATCATCTGCTATAAGCCGCTTATTTCAGGAGGGGAAACATGGAGAAAAAGCCTAATTGAGGAGAAGAGATTTATCTCCTCCCCAAGCTCCATCATCTTGGAAACTTCAGCGCCTCCGTTGTGAAAACGCGGCGGTGCTTTCTGCTTCGTAAACCGGGACAGCGACCAAAGGCGAGGCAAGAACAGAACGAACAATGCCTCAAAAATGTTAATTATTCTCTCGCAAGGCTGCTCGACAAAGGGGCTCTCTGAAGGCATCGCGTGGGGCTCGTCAAGCAGTCCCGAGCTCGCTCTTCTGACGCAGCGTGAATCAACGCGAGGAATTCAGCCACGAGCTCAAAACCGGCTCCGTTTCTGTAACGCGACCGGCGCGGAACTTTGATAACGAGCGATGAAGCAACCGAACGGAAACCCGTGTGAGGGCTCCACATCTGGAAACGCTTTAGTTCTGGCGCAGTCTTTAAGCTGCCTCGGATAAATATTTTCGGTGGGTACGAGCAGGCTGCCCGGTGAATCACGACGTGCTTTCCGTGAGCCAGGTATCCGCCGCCGTTCCTCGCACGCGCCTCCTGGGCCGAGCTCAGAAATCGCTTCCAGGGCTGCAAATCTGAAATGAGTTCTCAGAATTGACTCTGGAGTAAATCATCGGTGGAATAGAGTTGTTGGGTTTTTTTTTTCTCCAGGTTTGCAAAATGCTTTGGAATACATATTGAAAAAAAAATAAAAATCTGAAATCATTTATTCTGGGTTAGCCACAAGGTCTGAAGGCAAAAGCAGAGTGACTGAAGGAGGCTGGACCTTCTCTCACGGCACAGAAATTCCTCGATTCTGATAAAGCAGTCAGACATTGCTGTCACCTGACCCAGAAAACTTACTATAAAATGTAATGCAGGGTGCTGACACTGCATTTAGATCAACAGATTTCAAAATATTTTAAAAGTGCTACACTTACTGGAACAACCACACCCCCGTCATTTTGCATCCTGCGCGACCGGCAGAGGAATAATATTAACATCTACATCCAATAATATTAACAGTTACAATAATTCTGCCAAATCATTCATCATCTTTGAAGTTCTTTCAGCAATAGGAAGAATTTCTGAAATGAAAATTTCAGATTACTGCCAAAGCTTACTCTGTCAAGCAAAGTAAGGACTAGGTCATGCCGGGAATGCTCTGACTAGATTTATGGGGAACGTAAAAGCTAAAAATTCTACAATTCTATGACGATTCCAAAGGAAACTTTCCTTACGCAGGCCTAGGCCTCGCTCTCAGAAAACTCCGTGGGATTTTCTGAGTAAACGGAATGGAATCTCCAGAGGTCCCTTCCAATCCCTATGGTTCTGTGATTCTATGAAATTCCACTAAAAACCAACTTCAGTTCTGCATTAATAAGCAAAACCAAACTTGAGAAAGTGAATCCAGCAGCGTGTTGCAGAGACCAAGACGAAACGTTAAAGCCTTTTAACATGTCAGATGCATCCCATCTGCCTGGCCTTCTTCAGCCTCCGAAAGCTGTGAGGCAATCCCCAGCTCCCGGAGTTCCCAAGCTTCAAGTCACTGCTTCATTCATTAAACCCATGAAGATCAGTATCTCTTTTTTTCCAGCTCTGCTAGTTTGGGAACTCAGAGACACTTTTCCCGTCACGGAGCGATGAAAGTTCTCAAAATAGGCCACATGTGAGTATCTGAGCGGTAGGAGGATTATGCAACCGATGCGCCGGAGACTAATCCCGTTTCTGGGGTGCTGGATGTGCCCGGTAGACTTTGTGCGCGCACCGCGCCGCATCTAATCCCGTCCATGAAGGCACGTTCTTCCCTAAGCTCTTTATTCACCCCAAACCTCTTTAGACTCCACCAACTTCGACTTTTTGACTGGGAGATCTTGCCATGGACTCCAGTTAAGCCAGTATTGAACAGAAAAGCAGTTCTAATGCCATCGGATGAGTCGGGCCAGGATTTCAATAGCAGCTAAAATACTTAGCGCGAGCTCCGCTGTGTCTAAGTCAAACCGGCCCAATAAGCTGGGTCTCGGATGTGGGGCTCTACTTCTCTCACAAGCCGCAGCGGGAGTTCTCGCTTCAACGCGACGTTATCTTGAGGGTTCAGAAGGTGTTTCGAACAAAACTCCTGTTTTTAAATCAGCCATAACTCCTAGGAAGTTAATCTTATTCAGTCAGACATCTTCGCGTGTGCAATATCGCAAGAGAGCGCGGTTGAAAATCGTGTTTGACAATTCATTTCATCCAATTGAGCTGGATGGAGATGTTGAGGAATAAATAGATATTTGTTTTACAATCTTACAGCCTCCTCTTCCAAGAAGCCTGATTAATGGCTTTGAAAGAGCAGTGGCTGAAATCCCAGAGACAGTAAACAGCTTTGAAAGAGTAATCTTTTAAACGGATGGGGGTAAGTAACGGCGCACGTGCAAACGATCATTTCCATCAAAGCCGCGGCCGTGTTTACCACCGAAGGTGAATTTCCAAGCGGCTGCCAAACAGCCCGTAGCGCGGCTAAACCGAATCTAGAGTTTGAAATGGCGAGCAGGAGAAAAATCCATACGTAGCATCGCTAGTTTTCATCGCGTCGGGAGCAATCCACATGCAGCCTGCAGGAGGAGGGGGTGGAGAACGCGCCTGGGGAGCTTTCAAAGCTTGGTACAAAACAACGCCGTGGACCCTCTGCGGAGGCTGAAAATGTTAACGGCTGGTGAACATTTTCAGCCTTCCCACGAGCCGAGTGCTTCGTAGAAAAGGCAGCTCCGTGGCTCTATGGACCTCCCATAGGGTCATCCAGGAGGAGAGGACTTGGCACAGCAGTAAGTGCCAATGCTTGGAAGACACGGGAGTTAAAGCAAAGAAGGGGAAGGGGCAGGGGAAAAAGGGGGGTTGTTTTTCAGGATTTGAGCACAGCAAAGACTTGCTGCAGCTACTGTAAAGGTCTTTATACAGCTGTTCTAAGAGTCAGGGCAAAGCTCTGGGTTGTTGCTTTTTTTTTCTGAGGCGACAAAAAAAAAAACCAACCACCAACCTTACCTTTTGGTGTGGGAACGTAGACTGGATCATGGCAGTTTCAAAACTGTGCGTCCCCTTGAGCTGTGTCTTCTCCCACAGGGCCTTAAGGACTTGCACAGAATTACTCTGTATGGACAAAGGTTCTGCAAACAAGCTCTGAGGAAAATGTTAAAAACAAGATTTTGAGCATTTTTTACTCGGTCATGAGCAAAGAGCATCTCGTTCTGACAGCGGGACAGCCACGTGAATAACCAGGGATTAGTTTGTTGAACTCCGTAGGGAGTTCTGATGGATCAATATGCACCCAATTAGATAAATCCTCAAATATTTCACTTCCTTCAGGGCTTTTTTTTTTTTTATTGCATAGTATATGTCTTTAAGGTCTGTGGCTTACCAAAGGTTATTCATCAAGGACACACGGCAACTTGCATGTCATTTAGGTACGGAAATGTTAGTTTATCAAAATGTGAGCAGCGCTGGTCTCTGGGAGCTGGATGCAGATCTGAGGGACACGCATCTTTATGGAAAGGACACGGCATCGACCAGTTCACATGAAGCAATGCTCGGGGCCACTGTGGGTTTGTACAGGTTTAGTCAGACCCGGCTGCAGCTCTGGGTCTTTGTGCGAAGGGAAAGAGTAATCCCGACGTTTGCCACTGCACCGAGCAGCCGGTGAGATGAGATGCAAGAGAAAAGAGCCCGCAGAACACGTTCAACATGGATTTCGCTGGCAGGGGACAGGAATTTTCACGCTCTGAACATTCACAAAACAAGACGAAACCTGGGTTGGGTTGGGTGCTCTCACCTCCAAAGCTCCTTGTTTCAAAACCAGCAAGGATACAACCTTACCCTGCCTTAAATTCTTCTAATCGTAGAAGGATTTGGGTTGGAAGGCACCTTAAAACTCATCTACTTCCAACCCCCCTGCCACAGGCAGAGACACCTTCCACTAGACCACGTTGCTCAGAGCCCCATCCAACCTGGAGCTAACATTTCACCATCATTAAGCTCCTCGTTGTACAAACCGCAGACCAAGTCAGCATTGCTGGAACTCTACTGCAGCTGCGAGCACTCAGCGTTTCTGCCTCTGCTTTATCTGCTACGTGATCTTGGAACTAAAAAAATGCACTCGCAGGAGCCAAGTTAAGAGCGGACGAGCAAATCTGATTTTTCCCCATTTCCAGTATTCGATTTCGCAATACGAACAATGTCCTTTCGTAGGTTTCCTGGATGGACATTCTTCCTCCTCCTCCTCCTCCTCTTTCTAAGCAGAAACCAAACAATCCTAATCCCACTGTCAGGCATTCAGCTGACACAGACGCATTTCAGCAAAACGCAAACCAGGAATTTTATCGTGGCCAAGGCAATGCATTTTTTCCAGCTAAGCTGTCAAATTTTGCCCGAATTCAAAGGGAGAAGCGGCCAGCTCCAGGAAGCCACCTGGCACGGGAGAAAGGCCGCCCAGTTTGTCCAGGTTTGGTAAATTTATGAGTGATTTTGGGGTAAGGTGTTAGAGAAGGACGCGTCGGGCAGCCCCTCGCTCACCCTCACTGTCCTGCGTGAGGAGGGAAATGAAACCATAAATTCTATGGCAGTAGAGAAGGATTTGAATGAATGACTCTGTGAAACGAAGCATCCTGTCCATCAATAACCCCTCTAACATCACTCCTTATTCTGATGGTTGGACTTGACGATCTTGGAGGTCTTTTTCCAACCTTGATGAGTCTATAATTTTGTTCCTTTTGTTAATCATCGCTTCACCGTAAGACAACTTCTCCGCTCTCTGCCGGCGCAACACTTCTCTACCTACTGCCCTGCGCTAATAATTGCACCTTTCACAACTTCCACCTGAGGGTTTCGAAACGTGATATAACTATTAGCTAATTTTTTATAAATTAAATAGAAAGCAGGGTCATGAAGTTCAGGATCTGTTCTGGAGACCCAAAAGAAAGACGTTCCTCTTGCTTTCTCTTCTGCAACGTGCAGCGCCAAGCAGAACACGGAGCAACCAGCAAAAAGGGAACAAAAATAAGGTAACTAGAAGTGAAATCTTCAGGAACTGTGTATTAGTCATCTGTCTGTGAATCTCTGACAGATCTGCTGAAAACTGCATTTTTATCACCAGCCTTTCATTTAACTTACTGTTAGCACACTCTAAATACATTTTATGTCTAAATTTATCTCTTGTACAGTTTCCCAGGCTTCAATAACATTATCCCAGGGCTGAATTTAGTGCCTTGTACTTAATTTAATAATAGCTTTACATCCAGTACTTTAAAGCTTTAAGATTTCAAACAAAAGAAAACCATAAATTATCTGACATTAAACACCATCCTGATGCACAACAGGCTCGAACGCTTCGTGCAACACAAAAGGAGTAATTTTTTTTTCCATATTAAGTGGAAAGCAATGGGAAACAGGGGGGGATCAGCATGTGGGGGCAGCGTCTGAGGGAAACAGGACCCCACAGGGGCACGTGGGGGTGGGGGCAACGGGCACCTGAGTGAAGAGGCCTGGGGAAGGAAAGTGATGTTGGCCCTGTGAGCTGGGAACTACAGGGAGCTCAAGAATCCTGATAAAGGATGGACCTGGCAGGGCCACATTCAGACTCATCTGGGAAGGGGTTAGAGGGAGAGGTTTTTGGGTGAAAAACGTCTCGGGAAAAGGTGAAGCACCAGGGATTAAAGGTGGGTCAGTGATTAAATTGCCAGAGCAATGGATTCAAACCACGGCCCACGACAGAGCAGAGGTGGTTGTGTTAAAATCCAGGGGCGAGCGAGCCGTGCCAGCTCTGCTCCCTGTCTCCTCGGCTTCCGCTCCTCCTTTCTCCGCTTCCTGCGGTTTAGGACTTTTGTCCATGTTTTTGCAACATCTGTTTTCCTCTCATCATTAATAAATGAAACATCTGTAACATAATTCATTTATTCTCTCTCTAGGTCCCGTTAAAATTCAACCTCTTTCTTCAGGTTTTTCTTTACAGAGTAATTCACCTCCTTCATTTTCCCCTTTCATTCCTGCTTTTGCCCCTGCTCTTTGCTTCCTTTGCTCTGCTCTGTCACTGTCCTCTCCTGCCCTGCCCACCTCCTGCTGACCTCCACGTTTGAAAAAGATTTTTTGCGTGTATTTATTTCTGGGAACAAACAGAAGGAAGAGTGATTTGAGCTGTTAAATTCCCAGCATCACTCGCCGTGCACGTTTTAAATTTCACATAAATCCTTTGGATTCCTAAGGCTGCTTTAGGGCTGGGGATGAACTGCGGTGAACGGCTCTCCGTAGATTAAGAAACTGAACCTTACTATTTTAACACAAACCCCACGTGCTCCATCTTGAAGTGTGAATGCAGGGCTTTCTCTTACAATTTCATACTTCTCGTAACCTATTAGCAAATTCCACATATGTTCAAACATGAGTTGTATTTGAGAATGGTATTAAATGTGAGAAAATAGCTTTAGGGTCAGGAGAACAGCCCTGAGCAGCTTTGCAAATTCTGCTCAGCCAAAATTCTGCAGTTAAAAAAAAAAAAAAAAATCCCGGTGTGTGCTGCACCTCTAACCTCCACCTGCAGCCTCGGGGTTGATTCTGCACCCTACCAATCCACTGCAACGCTCCCCATCGTTTGCAGGGCACCTGGGAACCTGCTGGAATTTTGGCCTGAGCGAGGATAATAAGGTTTGGCCCCACTTGTTTTATCCCCAGGCTTCGTAATCTCTCCAGACAGTTTCAATTTGTTGCATTGAATAGAAATATATATATTAAAAACCCTTATAAATTGCAAAATCACTTCAACCTACTCTAATGACTTTCGGAGAAATCACAAAGGGCCACGAAGCGCTGCGGATTAGGAGCACATTTAAAGAGATTAACCATTAAAGCACTGGGTTTTTCCCCCAAGTATAAAGTTAACAAGAGAGAGGTGCCGCTGGTTTGTATCGCACAGACCTGCTGGAAGAGGAGCATGATGTGGATCCAGAGCGGAGGCTGCCGGCTGATGAGGGTGAAACTGGATTTGCTGTACAGGCAGTAATGGCCCTTCAGGGGACAGCTGAAGAACAGCTTTGCTACGCAACTTCTAAGAGTATCTAGAAATAAATATACAGAATATTATATAGAATCGACGATTAAAAGACAGAAACCTAACCGCCCGTGACCGGCGTACGTGCCACGGAGCAGCGCACGGACTTGGGTTTCCAGTGCCGGAGTATCTCGGTTTGGGTCAACTCCTGTGGCACCCAGAAGGGCATTGCTGTGGCTGTGCCCTTAAATTAAACATAGTGCTACAGAAACTTAGTTTCCAGTGCTTTAAATCTTACATTTAAAGACTTAAATCTTACATTTAAAGACTTAAATCTTACATTTAAAGACTTAAATCTTACATTTAAAGACTTAAATCTTACATTTAAAGACTTAAATCTTACATTTAAAGCACTGGAGGAGGGCAGTGCATGTCCACAGGGATGGAGGAGGGCAGCAGAGGGGGTCCCAGCCAGAAACAGGCTCATTCAGCCACTGGTAAAGGCTGCTGGTTCCTCCAGGAACCAAAAGATGGCTAAATAATTTTATTTTTTTAAATAATTTAAGCTGTGCATGGGCCACCACTTCCATCACCAGAACTATCACGAAGAAGAGCGTTAGGAAGTGCTCACTGAGCCCTAGCTGATGGCCAGCTCCTGCCCCATGCCAAGAGGTCTCCAGCCTCAGCCCCTCTCCCTCTCCACCCAGGAGCCCCAGCCCTAATGCTCAGGATCACCTGAGCCTGCCCACGAGGAGATGCTCTGGCTTCAGTCTGGCTTCTAGGGGCTCCAAGTCCTACCATCTCCACTTCTTCTCATGCATAAATACTACGAGTCTGCTGGTCATACCCAATTTTTACACTCTAAGCTAGGGAGCTGCAGCTTTTGCAGCCATTCCAAGAGGCACAACACACAGCTCTCCGAGAGGCACAACCCTGCCATACTGGGAAGGCCAACGTGACACAGCTACCGGCTCAAATCAGCCACTGGCAAAGGCCATGGGCCACAGCTGCCAGCACAGCCACAGATTTTGCGGCAAAAAAAACCACCACAAAACAACCACATAGAGAGGAAAAAGGTGCGGAGCTCCAGGTCCAACAAAGACAAGAGGTTGCAAATGCATTCACAGGCAAAGGTGGGACGTGTCCGTTCCCAGCTGGGACTCAACATCATCCACCTAACACACAGGTTTTCTCCAGAGGTGCTGTTTATGCCGCCTGTGATCACGTCACCCGGCGACAAAAACCCCACCGTGGCCCCTCGCAGTCAGAAAGGCCCCTTTGGGCTCAGCTGCTCCCTCCGAAGCTACACACTTTGTGATGTTACCTGGCTCTGAACTTCCCGTGCTGATTTTAAATGGAAATTAAGCCCTTGAGATTCTGCTTTTGCAAAATATTGACCTTGAACCCTCATTTTCTGTCTTTGGATGACGACTCGTAATGACAACAGCATGTTTGGCATAACCTAGTCAGGCTTCCTTTGTACAATTAAAATAGCGGTACCATTTTCTAGCTCCTTTGAACAGGACCGAGCGGCTACCCAAGCTAAAAAGGCATGAAAAACAAAAATCAGAGATTCTTAGACAATGACCTTGATTGAAGCACAGGAGAGAGCTGCACCCTCTTCACCCAGCTGGAGAGTTGAACTTGGAAGGGGTGGCGAACCACCAGTCCCACCAGCTGCGGCTGGAACAGACAGACAGACGGACAAGCCACCCTGCAGCAGCTGATCCATGCCTAAAGCCACCGGTGCTCACCTCTCCTGCGGCCCTGGCCTGCCAGCACCTGCAGGGTCAAAGCCAAAGGGTTTTCCAGGAGAAGAGAGAACAGCGTAGGCTCCCGGGAAGGTGGCCGGCCAGGTCTGGCCGCGTGGTGGCCGCAAAATGAAACACAGGGTTGAGAAGGTTGACCCGGGCCAGCTGTGCAGGGAGCATTACTCAGAGCCTCGTGCTGCCCCGGTGAGTCACCGCGCGGTGAAGGTGTAAGAATAAAATGCAGTAAGAAAATACCCTAACTGGAAAAATGACTTGTAACTTGGTAGAAAATGTGGCTAACAGGAGATGGTTTAAAGAGCAAAGCCTTCTGGATCCGCTGACAAGGAGCCAGCAACGAGGTAGACTGATATCAGAAGGCGGCCTTTCTGTCCAGCAACAGCCCATCTTGAAATACTTGCTGGTTTCAACATTTTTCATCTAATCAAGATGTGAAAGCAGAGGGGAGAAATGTAGTAAATCCAGTATTCCACATAAAATCATGATGTACGAGGAATGAGTTTCCCAGAGGTACAAAAGGATGGGTGTCCTTAGAGCAAAAGTATCAATGGATAAGATCGTCATTGAAAACACAGAAAACTCCAACCTGGGCTGCTGGAACCTGCTGAAGATGCTGCAGAGAGGCCAGATGGCTGCTGGGCTGGGGGAAAACACTTCAGAAGCTGCCAAGTGGAAACCACTTTGATTATCCTTTGACGAAGCTGTTTGAATTTGCTGAGGAAAAGGAAGTTGCCGCGTCCAGCTGGGGCTGCAGAGCTCATGGAGACTCCGCTGTCGCACAGGAGGAGAGATCTGAGATATAAAGGCACGGCAAGATTAAAGCTGGAGTTCACGAGACCCAGCAGAGTCACTCCACACGCCGTGGGGGAACAGACCGACACGTGCGGAAGCACCACGTAACGTTTGGAACGGAGCACGAGAACCGAAGCAGATGCAGCGATCACAGAGCTCGGGATGACAGCGGCGCTCTGCCTCAGAGGAACGTGTCCCTGCCGTGATCGGCAACATCCTGGCAGATGAAGCTGGGATGATCTGGAAACCAACGGGACCTTCACGAGTCTTTAATTACAGGCAGGAGCATAAGCGAACGTGGGGCCAGGAGGAGCAGTAGCGAAAGCAGAAGAGAAACCACAAGCAGGAGGAGGTCAGAGGGTCAGACCAGACCCTGAGCTTTCCTCTCAGACAGGAACTTCATGAACCAAGGCAAAGCGACGTTGAGCTGCACTGGACTTCAAACATCATCCGGATCACGCCCCGCCAATGAGACAGGAGGAAGGGCTGAGACCAGGCCTGGTTCTCCTAACCCATAGGCGAGCCAACAAGAAAGCCCATCCATATTTGTCTCCAGAGAGTACAACTTTGAAGATGTTTCTTTTGCTTTGGAAAGCGATGGAAAGAGGAGTTGAAGTGATGGCACTGCTCTTGGCTTCCTCAAACATACCACAAGAAGAGAGGCGTGCCCGTTGGTGTTAGGAAGTATGGCACTCCTCCATCTTCTACAGGACTGGAAAAATGTCAGGTACTAAAGGAGAATGTTGGCTTGAGGAAGAGAAGAACCTGCTTAAAGTGGCTTGATGCCAAGCACGAGGCATTCGTCAGCTGCTTTTTGAAGAGGACGATATTCACGCCGGGAACCTGCCAGTGCTCATGCTCAATATAAAGAGGGAGTTTGAGAAATGGAAGGGGTTAAGGAGAGGGATCTTAAGTCCTGGGTAACAATTAAGAAAGGGTGGGATCGTGTTTGATGGGACTGTGAAGGAGGTTCCTAAATGCTGCAGAACAACAACAACAACAAATAATTGCAAAGGATATACAGATAAATACAAAAACCTAATAAATTGATGTGGATGCCCCTGAGAAGAACACTGAGGCTGGTAATACCGGCCAAGACAAAGGTCAGCTTGAACGCTGCCTGAGCAAAAAGATAGTTCCTGGGAAAAAAGAAAAAGAAGGCATTTTTTTGTCACTACCAACTGAAAAAAAAGCCTCCTACTTGGACAACCTTCAAACCTTTGGTATGAGCTGAGCAGTTCCTCGTAGCTGTTTCTGCTGAATCAAATGATGTGCTGAGTTTGGCAACGCCTGATAATAAGCCAAAGTTTTCTATGTGCCTTCTTCAACGGTTTCCAACGAACTCCCCGTTTCAACACACAACAGCTCATCTCACTTGTTGTCCTACAGTTGTCCTACAGTTGGAGGAAAGCGGTATTTAGATAATAAACCTATTCTGATGAAGACTCTTATCGCAGCCAAAAGCAGGGAGAACACAACATTTTTTCTTAGAAGAACAAAACTAAATCACTTGCAGCCTTGAGTTCAGGAAAAAGTTTTGAAGGTGAAAAGAAACCTCAGCCTACGAAGATGGAGACAACTCAGTTCCCTGAATCTCTGCGTAATCCCGTGTGCGGAAATCCGTAAGCGCCCCCCCTGATGTCACCTGGTAAGGAAAAATTAATTTAGCTCCAAGAAAATTCCAAGGTATCAGTAAGATATGACACAAAGGAGAGCTCTGTCAACAAAAGCTCCTTGCTCTGCAACAGCTCGCCCAGCACACGGCACTTCTCGGCGACCGCCGCTAATTCGACGTTGACTAAAGGCTCTTTTGATGTGATTTAACGCAATGACGTCCAAACTAGGGCAAAGACGGATCTGCAACTCTTTAAAATAATTGGTCAAAAGTATGTAGGGGAGAGAGGAAGGAAAAAATTAACTAGTTTCCCTGAGGACATTAAGCCTATTAAAGTGAGCGCCTTTCAGCTACACATTGACAGGCTCTAGAACCGGGTTTGTACGTGAAAAACGACTGTCACTTCTTCACGTGGAAAGCAAATTTGAAGCAGGGTGTTTATGCCAACTTCTATTTCAATTTCAACCTGTCCCATCTGACCAAAATTAGGATTTACGGAAACACCATTACAACCGCTAGATCTGTGGCTCTAGCAGAACTTGGATGCTGGGCGGGCTCAGAGAGGCTTTGACTGTGGAAAAAAAGGAAAAGAAAATAGAAACCCCAGAGACAGAGTTGTCATGTGACTATGTAGGAGTACCAGCTCTTGGAGCTGGACGATGGATGTGATCATTCTGCACCCACTGCCCTGGTCACCCCAGAGCTGTGCTGCTGCTGCTGCTGCTGCTCTATCACCTGCATGAAAAACGAGCTTCTCACACACTCATGAGCTGCTGTTGCTGAGCCACGCTCTGACTTTCTCAGAATCATAGAACGGTTTTGCTGCAAGACACCTTTAAGATCACTGAGTCCAACCACTAACCCATCCCCTGCCAGGGCCCCACTGAGCCCTGTCCCTCAGCACCACAGCTCCACGCCTTGGAAACCCCTCCAGGGAGCAGGGGGACTCCAGCCCTGCCCTGGGCAGCCTGGCACAGGCCTGGACAACCCCAAAGGGCAACAAATTGTTCCTCAGCTTCAACCTAAACCTCCCCTGGGGCAACTTGGGTCTGGTTCCTCTTGTCCTGCATCGCTGGCAGCAGCAACTAGTGACAGTTGGGCACATCTTCTCCATAAAGAGGCACCAAGGGTGAGCTCTCCTCCTCCTTGGCTTTGCTTAGAAGAAGAGTCTGAGTAACCCAAGGAAAGGATTTTAAAAGAAGAACATGCGAAAGGCAAATGAAAGGCACAAACCAACCCCACCTAGTCACCGAATGCCCCAGATAGCAGAGACTGATGGAAATCCCAAGGAAACGCTCCTCCAGTCAAGAAACGTTTCTCAGCACATCTGTTGGCAACTCCCAAACTTCTAGCAAGAGAATGAGCAACAACTTGTTTTTCCTACAGGCAACAAGAGAATATATGTTGCAATTTTCAAGTTCACGACTAAGTGGTTGTGCCTGGGGAAAGAGAACAAAATAGAAACAGAAGAAAGTCAGCAGAGCTGTTAATTGTTGTTTCTTCCAGTTGAATGTGCTGGGCTGAGCCAGAAGGGACACGGGCAGTAGGTAGGGAGTCACTGGTTCTGGGAATGATCAACGCATCGTTCGATTTACATTGGTAATCCTTTGCTATTAAATAAAATCTGTTAACAGGAGTAAATGTAGGCTCATAAATTTCCCACCTAGACTCAAACCCACCCATAAAACGTGAAACCAGGGAATAAGAAATGGTGGCAACTTTCTAAATCGCAGTTTGGAACCTTTTTCAGCTTGCTCATTTTCCTTGGCCGGCTCTCTTCTCTTTGGATTACCAAGTATGCAAACAATAAATACGTTTATAGGAGAAAAGGGTAATTTTTAAAGCAGCCAGCTTCAAGAAAGGCTGATTTATATGTTTAACACCACCAGCTTCGCACCCACACCGTAACTCGGTCCAACAGATGGCACCTCCAGTAGGTTACTCAAAAATTAGTGGGTAAAACGTGACAATAATGGGGTCTGTCCACTGAGAACATGCAGATTAGCTTAACTTTATAAATCCCTTTGCTACTGGGACAGTGAAAAGCCTCTGCCATTTGGGACAGTAAAAAACATCTCAGCCACGTTGCCCTGTCCTCAGAAGTAAAGTGCAAAGAGCCCATAAGGTGTGCACAGAAAAATGGGGGCCTGGGAGAATGTTCTGCTCCTGCCCCTGCCTGGCTCCTGGGCGTCCCAGTGTCACCCCTGAGCCAGCTCTGCCCAGCGCCCACAGCCTGGCTCTCCCGCCTACCCAGCAGACATCGGCAGCTCCATCAGGAACTGTTAGATCCATCCTGGTCCAATCCCGCTCTCTGGTTTGGGTTTTCCCCCAGGGGAGTGAGATTCCACCCCGCTGGGAATCTCCCAGTTACCAGGTAAAGCCCATCTGGCCCAGGCTGCCCAGAGAGCTTGTGGAGTCTCCTTCTCTGGAGGGATTCCAGAGGCACCTGGACACTGCGCTGCTGGGCCCCCTGCTCTGGGTGACCCTGCTGGAGCAGGGGGGTGGCACCAGAGGAGCTCCAGAGGTCCCCTCCACGTTGGGGCTCTGTGATCTGAAGACCAGCCTGGTTAAACTGATGCTTCCAGATAAGGAGTGAAGCCCACAGGATCTGCTGTTATCACGTACGTGAAAGCAGCAAGTTATGAGCGTGTTCGTGTCCCTGTTACGCTCCCCGTTGTGCCGGGAGTTCCTCCGTGGTCTGAGGATGCAGATCACCGCCATGGCCATCCTCCGAGTTATCACTTCCATTCCCACTCCCAGCCCTCGCCTTTGGGATGCATTTGAAATACCAGCCCTGTAGATTAAAATGCCAACTCATATTTTTTCATTTTTTTTCAGCAGCAGAGCTGAACCTCTGGAAACGCTGGCCTGAGCTTGTACAACTTTGTGCTCCCACCTCAGGCCCAGAGGTCCATCTGTTCCCAATCAACGTTTGGCTTATGGAATGCTGGAATTTATCAGCCCGGTGCAGGGGTGAGCACTGCAGGGGAGCACTGAGCTTTTCCATCGACACTGTCATATGGTACCGATTATCTGGCAGTACAGCATAAAACGTAATAACAACCAGATTTCGGGCCAGCGTGCTGCAACCTGTTCCCCTGCCGCCGCCGCCACCACCACCGCCGTCTCTTTCAGCATTCTCTCATTAATCCCCAAAAATGTTTGCTGTTTGTTATTTCCTCCCGCCGGGCACCGAGGAGCCAGGAGTGACTTCATGCCATAAAAGGGTGAAAATGTTTTTTCACTGGATGGCATTGCATCTTGAGCGTGGCTTCGAGGGCCGAGGAGTGAACGATGCACCAGATCTCCCTGAGTTCAAAAGGAGGCTGGGCAGCTTGGAGATGTGCAAATCCTTCGGCACCCTCTATTATCCACATTATCAAACGCTTTCCTTCCAACATCTCGCTTGGCACTCGGCGCTCCGAGCTGTCGGCATTAAAGGTGGTGTTTTTATCCCCATTATCTAAAGAGCTCGTAGAACTAGAGTGGAAAACAAGGAGCTGCCCCCGAGTTATAACCAGCTCCAGCGGCTGTACAGGCTCATGTCTGGGAACCATCTGACACCAGCCACTCCCAGAGGCAGGATACACATGGCCATGTATTTGATCCACCACCCCTACGCATCTGGGAAACAAGAATAAGAAGTCTAAAATCATCCAACATGCAGGGTTCAAGGAGAGACCCAGCAAGGTGGGAGCCCACCAGCTGCTCCCGAGCCCTGTGCCGCACGCAGGGGTAATTGGGGCTAAACCAGGTAAAACTGAGCGGCCTCAGGACTCGGCTGGAAGTTGCGGCACTCCCAAAGCCAACGCCGGTGGGTCACACCACCAGTAACACCCAGTTCAGAAGCGCCATCTTCCACAGAATCATAGAACGATTCTCTGCTCTCCTTTGTCCTTCAAGATTCACGTTTCAACGAATACAGACAATGACACACCGATGTCATTTGATGTCTCTCTCTTTCTTAATAACTCTCCCCTTGTGCGCTGGCTTTTTTTGTCCGCTGCTGAGCGCCAAACTTCATGTCCTCTGTCCTTCTGCAAGGCAGCTGCTCCCTATTGGGAAAACCTTCAGCAGCCTCTTGCTGCCATCCTACTGCTTTCGGGATTTGTGCCCCTGGATCTGGCAAGGGCCGCCCATGCTAATTCTGGGCGTACCCAAAGCTTCTTCTGTCCTCACCAGCATGTCACCGCAGCATCCTTCCGGGGATGCCACCAGTTTTAAACAAGAAGGAATTCACCACGTCAATATCCAGAGCCTGGCCAAAAGTGAGACACCATCAAACACAAGCAAGATGCCACCGCGCGTTTCCGTGGTTTACATATTGAATTTCCAGCTCGACAAACTCCTACATAACCAACATAAAATGAGCTAACGACGTATATTAATATTTTCTAACTTTTTTTTTTTTTTAACCATTTTCTAAACATCTCAAGTGAAAAGTAAACCAGACAACCTTTGAACGGGTCTTTTTAGCACATGGGAATCACCGAAGTCTCGTAACTGCCAGGTTTTTGACGGCAGGGTTTATGTGATATCTGAAATATTAACAAAGCTGTCCCCGGCGTAATGAGCCAGACCACGTGGCTTCGACGCATTTAGAATGAGTCACGTACATCTCCTGCTCTGCACATGTGTCTCTGCTCAGAGAATTTCCCTAAGAACGCCCGTGGAGCGTTTTCAGGAAATTACAAGAGTTTGAGAATGAATTTTGAAACAGTCACGTGCTTCAGGCGTATGACAATAGCTCCTTCAGAAGGGAAACCGAGCGATACGTTTTAAAAACATTCAACGTGTTGTATTCGATTCATGTGAGGTCACAGCACTTCAAAAGCCAGACCCTTCTCTCTCACGTTTCCACGGTAATTTTACAAAACACCAGTTTTATCATTACCTCTACCAAATAACTGTTTCAAACAGTAAACCTGGAATCAAGGATATTTCAGAAATTCTTCAGAAACATAAACTTTTAAAAATACAGGTAGTTATATCTCTTTTAGGAGTGGAAACTGCTTTGCAGCTTCTTGACCGCTGAAAAACAAAGATATTCTGTCAAAAAAAAAAAAAAATCGATATTTGATGGACCTGAAGTTACGCAGTATCAGCAGATGACTTTCAAAGTGAGTACAAATGAATTTCATTTATGGAGTTTAATTTATCGAGTTAATTTGTTGGTTTTGCGAATCACCACGACCCACTGAAGGGCTGGGCTGGAAACAGTTCACAGCCACCAGCAGGCGGTTAGACGCACAAAAATTCACCTTAAAGGGAGCAACTGCTGCTCAGTATCAGCACGAGCCTCACCACCCAACCTACAGCATCTACTTCAAAGAGAGGCATCAAAGACCCGCCTTGCAGCGTATCGCCCACCTCCCCCACAGTCTCGCAAAACCAGCGCTTGACAACAAACACCCACCCTTGATGAAAGCACAAAACATTAAACCACCTCAGGGAACTGGAGAGAGATGGGATCCAACCCAACCTGAAGCACTGGGGTTCTCACTCTGTTGTGCCTTCAAGGAGCTTTGTGTCTGGACTGGAACGTGCTGGCCCATGGGACTTGACCTGCTTCATTTCTGGTGTATCTTGTAAGTCAACTGATTTCATAATATCGTGATAATGAGGAAGGGGACACAGATCTGCTCTAGACCAACCCAGCAGGCCGAGAAGGAGGCTTAAGCACACGCTCACCCATAGGCCTGCATGGCCAAGCCATGGCACATGATTCTGTTGCGCTCAAGACTCCAAAAACTGTGATCACAGCTCCATAACCTACGGCCCGGAGCTGGGTGACACTCCTCTTGCCTGCCTGCCCTGCAGACCTACCCAGAGGTATCACCAGCCTGAGCCAACAGCCTCGCCTCTCCAGCTCGGTGTGGCAGGTCCTGCCCTTTTCCAGAAATCTCAGGGTTTGGTCCCTATGAGAGCCAAAAGGCAATCCTCACGCTACTCTCCACGGGAGTCTGGGATAGCTGAGGGCTGTGCTAGATCTCTGAAGGGAATGAACAGCAGTCCTGGGAGAGTTCAAAGCACTGCAGCTTCTGAATGACATTGGTTTATAACATTAATCATAGAACAGAATCACAGAATCATTTTGGTTGGAAGAGACCTGTAAGATCATGGAGTCCAACCGTTCTCCTCTCCCTGCCAGGGCACCACTGAGCCCTGTCCCTCAGCACCACAGCTCCACACCTTGGAAACCCCTCCAGGGATCAGGGGGACTCCAGCCCTGCCCTGGGCAGCCTGGCACAGGCCTGGACAACCCTGCAGGGGACTGAAGAAATTGTTCCTCAGCTCCAACCTAAACACCCCTGGGGCAACTTGAGGCCGCTTCCTCTTGTCCTGGTGCTTGCTCCTTGGGAGCAGAGCCTGACCCCCTCTGGCTCCAACCTGCCAAATTTCAGGGAGTTGTGGAGAGCCAGAAGGTCTCTCCGGAGCCACCTTCTCTCCAGGCTGAACAAGCCCAGCTCCCTCAGCCGCTCCTCCACAGACTCCTGCTCCAGGTCCTTCCCCTCAGTGTCCTTCTGGGAACGAGGGGCCCAGGCTCCTCCCCATCCATGAGCTCTGTGCTAAAGAGCTACCCAATCGCTTGAACCCTGAGAGGATTTTCTGTACAGTGTCTAAGTTCTCATAATCGGAAAAGCTCAGACCTCTTACCTTCAATAACACACTGATCAGGGATAGGAATTTTCCTCCCCATCTCTGTGACATACGCCTTCACTTTGCCCAGGTTTTCTTTCAAGTGCAAGTAGAGCTTGTCCTGGTATTCCACAGGGCTCATCACAGCCTCTGTGTTTCCTTCCAGGGCCTTTTCTTTAGTCGATTCTGGCAAATTTGCTGATTCCGAGTAATCGATACTCTGGTGTGAAACCAAAGAATTTCCCAGTTGCATCGCTTCCGTATCAACGCTAAAAGGCAATTTGTCATTTTCTGGGCCAAGGTAGATCTCAGTGAAGGAGATACCAGCAGTCATCTCCCCGCTCTCTTCGTCCTGTCCACTCTCCGAGTTTCCCCCCTTCATCCGGACCGCGTGCAAAGCAAGGCTTTTGGACCTGGAAGGTGAAGGAGGAAAGGGAAAACATCTTGGTATAGAGGCAAGACAAAATATAAATGAAAAAAAAAAATAAAAAAAAAATCACCCAGCACATGCTCTTTGAGTCACCTCTGGGGGGCTGGTTCAGAGAGCTGAGCGTGGGGCTCGCTCAGGCAGGGACAAGTGTTGTCGGGTAAATACGCATTTCAAAAGTCAAACTCAAGCCACAGCTTTAATAAGCAAATGAAATTCAATGATATCCGTCCGTTGCAACGTCTGCCTGCCACGGAGGGAGTGAGTCCACCTAGCTGCAAGAACCTTATGGCCCCAGGGCTGGAGTAGGTGCTTTATTGAGCACATCATAAAAATGCCATCCAGCAGCTACGGAACGGAACCGAGATTCAGCCTCCAGCTCTCGGTTGCCTCGTGCCTACCAGCTGCGGATGAAGTTAAGCCTCTGTAAGAGTGAGAAGGGGAGAAATGAAGTGACTGAAAGGGCAAATCCTGCAGCAGGAAGAGAAAAAATCTCCGCTGTGAAGCCGCTAAGGATGCCGTGGGTGCAGGTTGCCGAGTCCTTATCTCAACCAAAGTCCTGGGAGGGTCATGCTTGTCTCAGAATTTGATTCAAACACTTGTCAGCAATAATACCCAAGAAAAGTCTCTGTAGCTTCCTCTCTAGTAACATCTGTATGCAAATATTTTCCTATCCCTTCAGGTCTTTTAGGGCACAGAAGATATTAAATAAATAATTTTAAAAGATTTTATCCAGCCTCTGTATTCAGGGACAGGACTTTTGGTTAGAATTAAACTTACGACGCCCGCAGGTATTGGGCAAGCAGGCCAAATTCTCAAGGTTTGGATAAAATTTTATTACAAAGCCGATCCTCATGAAAACCACTCACCCATTTTACAGAACCGTACCTGTTAAATCTCATATCCTTCCTTTCTTCCTTAGAAACCTGGCCCAAACTGTATCTCCTAACCGAGCCGGGGGTACTGTTGTCAACGTTGATTTTCTCTTCAAAAGCCTGTATTTTAACTTGAAGCTTTTCATCTTCTTCATTTCCATTCATAACGGATTTTAAATCATCCAGCGGTACAGGAGATTCTGTTTCGGTATCGTTTTCCACCCTGAGGAAGTAGAAAGCAGCGATTTAGTCTTGGCACATTGTGCTCCGAGCGGCGCTGAGGCCGCATTTCTGCCTGCGGCCTGCATTGTGTACCTGGTAAAATAATTATGTAAAATAATTACAAAAAAAAAAAATATTTTATCCTGGTAAAATAATTACATTTCAGCAGAGGTTCTCTTAGAGGTTAATTAATCATTTTCATACCCTTTGTCTGGATCAGATCAAAAACTTTGAACATAGAATGATTCTGGTTGGAAAAGACCCTTAGGATCATCGAGTCCAACCATGAACCCCACTCTGCAAAGCTCACCCCTGAACCAGATCCCCCAACACCAGATCTAAACCACCTTTCAACACCTCCAGGGCTGGGGACTCAACCACCTCCCTGGGCAGCCTATTCCAATGGCTGGCTATTCTTTCTGGGAATTTTTTTTCCTCATGTCCAGTCTAAACCTCCCCCGCTGCAGTTTGAAGCCGTTCCCTCTTGTTCTGTCACTAATGACCTATGAGAAGAGACCAGCACCGCCCTCTCTACCATGTCCTTTCAGGTAGCTGTAGGTGCAGAAACTGCACGTGCTTTCTCTGCGTAAACAAAACCCAAACCTTGCTCTGATAGCCTCCTAGAAAAATGTTTTTCAGCTGAACTTAAACCATTCTCTCACCCGCTGTGACCTATCACGCTATTTTCAGAAACCAAAAGTCGAGCTAATTGCAGAGTTTATAGAAGTCTGTGGTTTTAAGGGTTTGATGAGAGTACATGTAGTTCCTACTGAATTATTGTCCTCTGGGTAAGAAAAAAAATAAATAATCTTTTAAAACTCAGCACATGAACAGAAACGGGCTCAGGAAAAGTTTTAAGCAGTAGGACTGAAGTTCAGCAAACAAGGAAGAGAAAATCAAGAGTTTAAATGATCTGGTAGGACAGCAGGACAATGATTTGGTTGTTACGTTGGTCTTACAATATATAACCTTTTAAAGCAAAATTCAGAAATAACTTTAAAAATAAATGGAAGGGAAACTGTTCATCATAAAGGACAAAAAGAAATCTGCTCTCAAATAAACTACTGGTAAAAAATTTGCTTTCTAGTGATTAAAATATCCTCTGACTGGTGAAAAACTGTCTTCACTGGAGTCCCAGCAGCGCTGCTGCAGCCGAAGGCCTGGAGCACAGCAGAAACTCTCAGCAGACGGTCCCAGGGTGGGAGACCCACCACGCCAGGTACACTGAGGTCATACCCGTCCCCAAGTGCCGCCATTTCCATGCCCCAAACCATGTTTCCTAGGTTCAAGTTTTTGGTCTGAGTGCCGGATTCCACCGAAACAAGGTTTCTGAGTTTGTTGGGTTCCCACAGAACCCACGGCAAGACTCAACTCCTCCAAATATTGGGCCACTTGCCAGAAACCTAAACCGGGAATATCTGGTTCTCCCTCAAAGACGCTGCTTGGCCTTCATGCGGCAGGACTGAATTTCCCAGTGCTCCTGGGGAAGCTCCTTCTCCTCTTCTTCAGCGAGGTGCCTTCTGCTGGGGATTTATCTTCCCGTCTTACTCCTGCAACTAGGGAATAACTGGACCAAAGATCCACGAAGGTAGCACAAAGATAATCACAAACCTCTCGGAGAATTACAGGGTATTTGGCAGTTATTTCCTTTTAAAACTCTACCCACAGCTCTAAACCAAGCTCGGTTCGCATCTGACTATTTCTTTGGTTTATTTTTTCCTGATGAGCAAATATTTGAAAAGATAAATCTGTAAAACATGGATATGGAAAACCACAAATGAGAGTTTTAACACAGCGCTTCCAAAGCGGCAGAGCCTCAGCAAGTCACGCTCCCAGTTGGGAAGCCTATTAAAACAACTCCCAAATACTGCAAATTATCAATTGTGGAAACAAGAAAAGAAAAAAACATGTTTAAAAAAAAACAACAACAACCAACCACAACTACAGCATCACAAAATGCACTTTTTCATTTGTTTTGATGAAGGCAGTTCAGGATATTTCCCAGGGGAATTGGCAAGTTGTGTCTTGTTTTGTTTTTCACGTAGGGAAGATCTCATACGAACGCTGCAGAACACTTTGAAAAAAAACAAAATAATAAAATTCTACTGTAATAAAGAACCTTGGCTTGACCTTTACTAACAAATCTTTCTGGAGATGTGGGACAAGATTTAATTTATTAGAAAGCTGTCATTCCAGCGTAACTCTCAACACTGCTCCCATTGTGGGAACCAAGCCGTAAGAAAAACGTCCATTATATACGTAAATCCACGTAAAGCCTCTGGCTACAGAGAGGGGACTGACGGACCGGTGGGGGTTATGAATGACAGACCCGAACCAGCAAGCCTCGATGATGGATGGGAATAAAAACGGCCTTTTCTAACAGTACCTTTTTATCCAGTGTAATTCTGTTGGGCTCTGATGGCTTTGGGAAGGAAATATAACAAAACACTTCAAAAGAAACGCATTACTGGATCCTTTTTGCCGTACGTGTACAGGACTCATCGCTGCCTGGTGCTCCTCAAGCCACCACCTCGCTTTTGACCCTGTTGGTGCCCAGGATTTCAGAGCAGCTCAGCCCCAGGGGACCACTTGCTCTCAGGGGTACTCCGCTTCGCGTTCCCCTCCGTTCCCGGAAAGCCAAAAGCGCACGACCCGAGCGAAACGTTCAATGCAACGTCCACCCCACGCCCAACGGGATGCCTGGCAGGCCTTTCCTGCTGGCCTCCCCTTCCAGCAACACTAAAATAAACTATTGTTTGAAATCTTGGCAAGAGGCGTTGGGTACATTGCTGAGGTTGCTGGAGCAGGCTCAGCTTACACCAAAGCCCAGGCTGTTTTCGAGAGGGAAGGGATGCACGAATCCATCGAGAAATCCAAAGGACTTGGCTTGCAAAGACAGCCCCGTGCCACTGCTTTTACATCCTCTGTAGAAAGAGAGCTAAACACACAGGTCAGCAAGTCAAGAGCGATTTAGTAATTTGAAGAGCATTTCTCCAGGCCACCAGGGATACATTAATTTGAGGATCATTTCTCCAGGCCACCAGTGCCAGTAACATCACCAGTCAGGTGCTTAAAATGGGAAAAAGAGCACACACAGAGAGAAATTGTTAGAAATATGCTCAAGATGGGATTGCTTCCAGAGGGTCAACTCTGTGAGGATGGAGGCAACGTGAATGGATTTAACATGGGTCCTTGTGGTTCATCAACGTGCTGACACGATCACCTCCTCAAATACAACGGATGAGCAGGTTTGAAGAAGGCAAGTGGTGGACAGTGACAGCCATCTCAAAACCTCATTGTTCCTTCCCTCCCTTCCTTCTTCTTTTCCTTCCCTCCCTTCCTCCTCTTCTTCCCCCCTTCCCTTCCCTTCCCTCCCTTCCTTTCCCTCTTCTTTTCACTGACCACACCACACTTCTAGGTTGGATCCATCCATTAAAACTCCGTATGCGTTCTTAAAAAGCACCTCAGAGAGGGAATAACTTGCCATTTTCTGACAGTCAGGGGGGCAACCGAGCCGAGCCTGGTTTTAATTACCCTCTCCCCTAACTGCATGTAAAATTCCCTGTGCCAGACAGCTCCAAGCCAGCCATCCCTCTACAGAAACCAGTTTCTTCTTATATAAACACAGGATCCTGGAAGGAATGGTTATAATCCAGCCACACATTTTAAAATCCTGTTTTCCTTTTGCAGCATAAATACCCCAGGTTGCTGCTCTTTAAAAAACACTGTCGTTGAGTAACTGCAGCAGCTCTGGAGCTGGGAGGGTATTTCCACGTCAACGTCTGGACCGGTCCCACTCACACCGGTACAGATCAGAATAAACGCCGCTTAAATCCGCGGAGAACTCTCGTTTTAGCCTTAATTGCCATGTCATGCTTGTTCTTGTCCGATTTAGCTGATGCTTTGCTTGCTACAGGCCTGAAATGTCAAACTAAACATTTAAAAAGCATGACCGAGAAAAAACAGCGTTCCGCTGGGATCCCTCCCAGCCACGTTGAGATCACGAGGTGACGGCCGCTGGAAACAACCAGGGTCACAGAGGATTGAGGGAGTGGTGGGGGGGGAGTGTAAAATAAATAAAATACCATGGAGAATAAGAAATAATTTCAGAAAAAGGTTTGTTTGAAAAGGGAGCAGGCCCTGCCACTGACTCGGCGCAGCTGCGTGTGGGGCAGCCCCTGCAGCAGACACGTCCCAGGACACCGTTCCTCACCCAGAGGAGCAGCAGGAACAGCTTTTCCTTCCCATCCCTTCTGGCTCCGCTCACACCCGCCTCGTGGCAAGCGTGGCTGTATCCCGGGGACTTGTTCTGCCTCATAAAAAGCAGCAGCTTATCCACAGAAATGCTGAAAATTGGTAACAACCAAGCAAATACTGTAGAGGAACGTCAATTTTCAGCTCCTGCTGCTGACACGAGGCCAAGCTCTGCTCTTCCTTAAACCAGAACAAAGGCCGAGCAGCTCCACTGCAGCCCTGGGATAAGGTGGGTGCATTTTCACGCTTTGCCCCCACATGTTACCCCCTCCAGAACCTGACCCCGTGGCAGCTTTCAGGCTCTACAGGCAGCAGTTCCATTTTCATCCTCTGACAAGCAGGGCCCTGTGCAAACACAACCGAAACAAGCAAACAGCCAAAGCCTTTTCCTTTCATCCACACTAGAATCAGTAGAGTCTTTTTTTTCCTGAAGGAAAATATGGATGTTTTCTGAAACACTGAAAAATATTACCATTTCCTCCCTCCTACTCCCCCAGACTCTCCACCCAAACAGCATTTTGCATCTGTGACCACGCTCGGGCAGACGAAGAAGCTTCTCAGCAAAGCGAGTCCTTAACGAAGGGCAATTTTAGAGAGAAATGGGGAAACACGGCAACAGCACCTTCATGAAAACCTCCTCTTGGTTTTTTTTTACCGTTTTCTGTTGGCTCTAGAGATAAGTGTTAAGCACAGCAGAGAAAAAGGAATAGGAGTATCACATCGCTTTGGCAAATAAAGTCATTTTTCTACCCTAAATGGAGGGCCCACAACGGGCTGCGTGAATAATTATTACGCTTCGTTACTGAAGCTTCAATCGGTGTCCTGCTTCCCTGCAGTTCCCAGAACACAGGACATCCTCTGCTCCCCCTTCACTAAGTGACATCTGCACACTCTTCTTTGGAAAAGACACCCTCACGTCATTTTGGGCTCCCTCTGCTACCTCCACTTTGGCTTTTTCACTCTTCTCAGTGAAATTTTTCCCGAAGCGAGTGCCGAGGGCTCGATTTCGGCCAAGGTTTCTGTCACCATGTGAAGTTTGGAGGTTTCTCACAGAGCTGTCATAAAATGAGGGACTGTCTTGGGGTCCCGCTCCTCTTTCATTTTTAACTCTCTCCAGGATACCTATTAATTGTTTCTTGAATGACCTCAATGTTTTGGCTCCAGCTCTCTACGAGTCCGTCTCCAAGGCTATCCTTCATGCTTATGAGTTCTCTGACATCTGTGTTACATTTTTTTTTTTTTTTCCTCAAGGAATGACTATTCCTTTGTGCCTTCTTGACCTACTTCAGTATACACAATGCTAATTATAAGCCTCTCCCTAATTAAAAGTGACTACCACCATGTATTTAAATAACACTTCTTAGTGTGACAGATGCAGCCACGCTCCTCATGCTTTAACCTCGGGGATGTACATTTAAAAGAAGCTGAGGGGGAAGGAGATCTTTTTGTACAAGCTTGAGAAGGTTTTTTTTCAGTCTTTTTTTTAGCAAATCTTTACCAGGAAGCTCTGCCAGTCCTTGGCCTCATCAGCTTCAGTGGTTATCTTCTAGAACGAGCTCAAGGATAATCTCATAGCCTGACTTCACTGATTTATTTGTAACGGAAGCTTTTTAGATTGCCTTAGTCTACTTCTCTGAGGCATGGCTTTCTTCCTGCTCTTGAAGTGCTCAAACTTGAACAGTTTCTTTATTCTTCGGTGCCAAATGACGCAATTCCTGTCGTACAACGTTCTGAGGTCATTCTGCCCGGTGGTGGCGGCACGAAGCCGGTGTCTGTAGTGTGGCTACAGCTCTTGCTGCCATCCCTTCAGGACGCTAAAGCAGAAATCTGTAAATCAGCCATAGGCTTGTGTTTGAAACACACCTCAAGCTACTCCTACAAGCAGAGGGGTTGCCCATCGAGTGTCTGCAAACTATTTGTGCATTTACCCGACTCTATAAATTACACAACCCTGGGGCTGAGTGAGTTCTTACCAGAATGATACACAAGGGGCATCAAGACGTAGCGACGTAGCAACTTACAAGACGTTCCGCTCTTCCTACTGTCAGCTGATGGCTCGGTCATCGCAACTCGGATATATTTAATATAAATTTATACTGCCTCGCACAGCCACGGAGATGGTTGTGGCTTTATCCCACAAAACCCATCTTTACCTGGCTCCGGACGCGTTGTCGTTCTCCAGCTGTCGGACGAGGAGCTTGGCGATGGCGGTGAAGCTGTTGCTCATGCGGTAGATATCTCTGCTCTGCGTGCCCAGGATGCTCGAGAAAGCGTCGGTCAGGCTCTTAATCTCCAGCAAAAGAATATGGTGAAAGGAGTGCTCCATGTTGGCCAGCTGGTTCACCAAATAGAGCAGGCACGTTCTGGCTCGCTCCTGGACAACACGAGGAGGCAAGAACAATTTTAAACAAATGAATTCATTGTTTGCTTGCGCGCGTGCCGCTGATGAACGCGCCGGCGCCGGGGGATAGCGGCGACCCCACAATAACGGACGCAGAGGCAACGGCATCAAACGCAGAGTTTATTTTTGTGTCCTGTCGGCGTGACGTTCATTCCTCTCGGCATTACCTCACCCGGCCTCGCTCCAGTACGCTCTGTCTCCACCCCAAGCCTACAGCCAAAGTCCCTACAGCCTCTTTGAAGGGCCCTGGGTGGTAGATCAGCCTGGCTCAGTGATCAGCAGCCTGGCTCGGCGGCCCCAGCTCCCCTTTCATCTTTGACGAGCCTTCTGAGCCCGGCCAAGCTACTTCACCTCCCTCTACCTAAGTCTCTCTGCCCTTTTTTACTGTATTCTGTGCTGTTCGTGGCAGGAAAACTCTCTTGTAAGGGGCCAAGTGCTCACGTTGCTCCAGTTCACAGGGGCTTCTCCTTCAGAGCGTTTTCAGCCGTGTCTGTACCCAACCTGTCACACACTGAGCTCACAGAGAACTGAGCACGGACACAAACACGTTCTAAGCTCGCAGGAGCGAGGGCATTATCAGCATCTCTTCTCACTAACTGCCAGGGGTTAAAGCACCTCGTAAATCTGGGGGGTTCTCTCCTTTCGCAGCAATTCCTTCAGGAGCATCGCTGAGCTCAGACCCGTGACTAACACGGCAAAGTTTAACAACGAGATATCATTTCACGCCCTCACGGCACGGGGTAAGGGGCTGCCCGGCAGCCGACTCGGTCGCTGCCGACACACCGACGGCCGACAGGCCCAAGTAGCCCAATCATCGCTAGATGATTTTTCACGGGGATGGGATCTTGCTAATTTACCAGTGAGATCCCATCCCCCACCAACTGGGATTAAAGGGGCTGTTTCAGATCCTAATAAACATACAAATACGTGCGTCTCAGCTTGGCCAGGGTGAGCAATGCCCGTTCCAACTCTGTCTGTACGTGCACAAATTCACATACTGAACCAAAAAGCCCAAAGGTGAAAGAAACACGTTAGGGTTCCTCACTTCTGTTGTAATTGCCCTAAGCGGATCAGGTTCCACAGTCCTAAAAATATCTAAGCGAGAAAAACAGCAGAGTAAGGAGCAATTAAATTAGGAGCTCATATCTGAACCTCCACTGGGGTATCATCGAATGGTTTAGGTGGGAAGGGACCTTTCAAGGTCATCAAGTCCAACCCCCCCAGCAAGGTGCAGGGACATCTGCAACTCGATCGTGGCTCTGCTCAGTGAAACCCGCTTGGTACTCAGCAGATTGTTACAGAAATTGGGAGATGTTTTGATTTTAGAGCCCGGGCTGAAGAACGAAATAAAAGCAGAAATAAAAAATTTCCCAAAGGTTAGCAGAAAAGGAGGGGAAGCCACGTGCTGGAGACATCCTCCAAGCACCGCGGGGCAACGGCATTATTGCCTCTTCTCTTCTGGGATCTCGTAACAGGAGGGGAAAAATTGCTGAAAGTTTGTTTCCAAATACAGCTGGGCCATAAAAATACACGGGGGGACTCTGGCAGAACACGGCCCGAGCATCACGAGCAAGGCAGTTTTTGAAGAACGAGTCAACTTATTTCAAACCAAAGAGGATCTGCTACACCCTGCCATGACAGAGACAAATGAGAAAAACCTATCAGACAAATTGCTTCTCTTCAGCCATACGGGGGGAAAAAAAAAAAACAAAACAACACAGCAACACACTCGCCCGGGCTGGGATGCTGGGCGGGAATGAGCTTTTTCCTCAATGGCTTGAAAGAGGTTGGCTTTTTAGTGCATGTTCACCGGTTTACTTGGAAGATGATCCCCTCCCTCCAAGAGATAAACACGGGCTCAATTAACATTTAAAACACATTTTTTGTTTCCTAAACAAACTGTGCAGCCGACGTAAACTGGAAGAGAAATTTTGACCGTCTTCGTGTCACTTTGATCCAGCTGGAGCATCTCCAGCCACTCTGAAACGCGGCTACTCGCCTGGAGTGAGGTAAAAGAACAATAAACTCTACCGAGTAATATAATATGTAACTGTTACACAAAACACAATTACGGCAAAATAGCTCAAACATGAAAGCAGCCACTATCCCCGGCACAATTTGCATCCAAAAATTTTCGCAGAGCCTCTTTGGATCTACGTAACCCGTCGTTGTTTTAACAAGGCTTGTTTTAGGGATCCGTGGATTTTTTTCGTAAGGATCCCCTGCGTTTTGAGGCATGACATCTGTCGGGAGGTGAAGATCTAAAATACCAGCAAGGAGGTGGGGCAAAGTGGTTCGTTGTATCTTAAAATCTGCCTCAGGAGACTACAAAAAGGGATGACAAGACTTTCAAAGAAACAACTCCAGTTTCCAGTTGGGTCAAAACATACAGTTATTGGGAACAAAACACCAACAAAACAAACAAATAAAAAACCCCCACACTATTAAAACGTTTGATTGACCTGTTACCCCAAGACGGTGTTTTGTTTTGCAGAAATTTATGGTTGAGGGACAAAGTTCTGATTTCAGCTTCACCCATGAGACCGTGGCTGACATCAGCACAAGCGCCCTGGATAAACAAGGGGCAACCTTTCAAATAAAGGGATCTCTTTTCAGACAGACCTCTCATCTCCCCGGGGCTCTGTCTGAACTGCCAAGGTGCAGAGAGCAGTTCAGGGAAAGCACAAGAGGTTACTTCTAGAAGCCAGCAGAAAGGATTTTCTGCTCCGATCTGCTATCTAGACCGTAAGAGGCCAAGCCTCAATCCTCACCACCTCTTTTCCTCAAGTAAACCTCCCTGTGAAAGAAAAGATCAATGAATAAAATTCCAACACTACCACTGCCCTTTGGTCTCCCACTTTTTTTTGCTTGGCTGGGAAGGGGATGCTGATGCTGACTGACCCCTAGAAGTCAGATCTAGTAGAGTATCTGTACCACGGCTCCGTTACAGGAGGAGGAAGAGGAGGAGAAGTGACAACGGAGGTTTTCAGGAAGGCATTGCCACAGTGGGCTGCCAGAGGAGACCCTCAGCAGGGACCACTCTGCTGCTTGCTGCTCTCTACTGGGACTCGATCAAGACGAATGAACCGGCTGCCCTCGCGCCTGTAACTCTGCAGCTACGCTTTGAGATCACAGCATCAGTTTAGTGCTTTCTTGTGGGCGTGCTCGTTGCTAGACACCCAGCCTTTAAGATCAGTCCAGCTTTTAGGGTGCCAGAGGGGTTTGTGCTCATTTTATCGCAGGCTGATTGTCTGCACTGCAGCGAGGGATCAGGGGAACCCGTGGCGGTTGTCTTCCTTTCAAGGAGCCAGATCTGCCCAGGAACATCCACAGAGACGATCCGTCTCTTGGCTCATGGTGGGGTGGGGGTAAAAATCCAAGCAAGGAACCACTGGAGTAAAGCAAACAAAATCTTTGCAAGGGAAAGGGAGGACTGTGAGAGATCCACAGTGTTAATAAACACACAAGAGCCACAAGGACCCTTTGTCTGGGTTGATGCAACCCCAGGCGATGGTGGATCCATGAATGTCCTGTCAAAGTAGCTCCTCACACCCCCACTAAACTGTGGACCACAAAGCATCGAAATAAAATAAATAATCTTTAAGGTAAAGAGACAAAAGTCACAGGTAGAAGGTGAAAGCCCAACAGTTATAATGTCTGTGAAGGGTGAGGGAACCTGCTCTGGGGAAAGGCTCAGGTGACGCAGGGCAGCAGACCGCAGGCCACATCCCACATCTTCAGAGGCAAAAGCCCCGTGAAACAAAAGTGTCTGACATGAAGAAAATGGGAAACTTCTCCCAGATCTGCCTAAGCCCCCCGCCTCCACCAACTCCAGCATAAGTTAGCACCCAACAAGGTGACCCGCCTTGGCTCCAGCTCACAACACCACCCAGCACATTTCCAGGCTCTTTCTGCACTATTTGTAGCAGAGGGAACAACCCCACCAGAAGCAGCACATCCAAACCCCTTGAGAGCACCGGTGAGGAATACCTGCTGCTCCCCGCTGACGAGAGGCGGGATGCTCCTGTATCCAGACTGCACAGTTCTGACCAGAGCAAACAATTCAGGGCAAGTTCATTATGCTGCCGTGAAACTCCTGGAATTAATTTATTTTATTTTTCCTAGGAGTTTCTCACTGTAAAACTGATTTTTGGGCATAATATTCCCCGTTAGGTCAGATCCCAAAGCAAGATGTTCCTGTGATGAGGCTGGAGCTCAACACCACCGAGTCATTTGTCTGAAGTAGCCAATTAACTCCGGCTAAAAAAGCCAAAATATCTGGGTTACGCTATACGAGGAAGCTCCCGTTTCACTGCATGACTTCAACATTCCTGAAGGCGCCGTGAAGCTAAAATATGATGTCACGTGCAAAATACGCTTTTCTTTTTCTCTGGCTTTCCTGTCACATCCAGGTCCCCACTGATTGGCTTCGCTAAGGCCCTGGGATAATGGCAATGACGTGTTTTATCACATAAGAGGGTTTGTGATTCCATAAAAAGGCAATTCATATAAACAGAGTGTATGTGCACAGCTCAGATACACTGCAAATAATAATCTATATAGCTTCAGTTATGAGAAATTTCATACATGCACGGATCAGATAGAGTAAATAATCATTTATATAGCTTTAGTTATGAGAAATTTAAATTTATGCATAAACAGGCCAGACACCCAGTAAATAATAATTTATATATCTTTAGTTATGAGAACTTTAAATTTATACATACACAGACCAGATACCCAGTAAATAATAATTTATATCTCTTCAGTTATAAGAAATCTAATTTTATACGTGCACAAATCAGATACAGAATAAATAATAACTTATATATTCATCTCTACCTTTATGAGAATCTAAATATTTCTCTTTTTCATGCTCATTCACCTCTTCTAGAAAAGTTTCTTTCTTCCCCACTAACCTGAGCCCCATTTCTGCAGAGACCCTTCACTACTTGACAGTTCTGTGGTAAGATCAAAGGCCAGTCTCGAGCACTAAAATACCTCAACCAGTTTTTGTGGTACTTGCTCTCCTGACCACACTTGTGGTATTTCAGTCGAGACCTATCGTGCTCTTACGACCAGGAATATGTTCTGGTTCAACCTGGTTACTCACAAAATAAAAAACACTTAGATGTCTAACTTTATACCAGATTTAGAAAAAAAACAAACCCAAAACCTCAAGCATTCCAACCTCAAAACCAACCAACGTGTTTTTAAACTGACCTCATCGATACGTCCAACGGCGCCAAAGATCTTTGCCGTTTGCCCAATGAGGCTCGGAAAACTCTCAGCGATTTCTTTCAGCATCGGAAGAAAAGCCGCTAAGGCTGTTGGTTCGTAGCTGGAGAGTTCTAGAAGTATGTTTAGAATGATGTCGCTGTGGTTGGGGTCTCTCAAGCGTGTGAATAGAAATGGAATACATTCTTTCAGCACCTATTAAACAAATATATATAATAAAAAAAAAAAATCAGACGGAAATAAACTGTGAGTATAGTTTTTAAACCGTGAACACACAGAACCGAAAGAGGAGCGATAAAAATAAAACGCTAGACTTTGATTTAGTAAAACAGTTTTCCGCCCTCGCTGACCTTTGCGCGGAGCTGTTGCTGAGGTCAGTGGAAGTTCAGCTCGACATATGGAACAAGGGTAAAGCTGTAGCCTTGAAATATTGCAGTTATGCATAGAGAAGTAAGGAAATGCACAGTTGTTCAAAAAGACAAAAAAAAAAATCCCAACAAACCCTCAGCAAATATTTCCCTTGCTCTGGGCCAGTCTTGTGCTTTATTGATTAAAACAACAGAAGGCTTTACCCTGCCCTGCTGATACAGTAAATTAAAGTACAAGTAGAAAGTTTTGGTTTCCACTGGCAAATAACTAACGTGACAGGGTTAAGAGCTGGAACAGGGGAAAAAATAAGAGGCGAGATCCTCATTGCACAAAAAAAAAGCACCGTAGGCAAGTTGTCATTTCTTGTAACAACATCGTTTTCAAGAGGCCGAGGGTGTCAGTCCTTAAAAATCACCTCACAAACGGGCCGTGGTGTGTACAGCTATCTACTGGAGGATTATTTTTCCCATAAACACACTAATACACCTCAGATTCCGCGGAGCAGCCGCATCTGTGCAAAAGCCATTGCCAGACAGCAACGGGGCACGAAGGGACTTCTCGTCCTGTTATTTTATTTGCGGATTATGAGATTTAGCGAGTCGATATCTATCTCTCTGGCAACACACTGCAGGTGGGTGGCTGAAGAAATTGTTTGTAGTAATAAAGGCTAATAATAACAAAGATAACGACAACAACGAGGCTACGAAACAACTTCAGACGTCTTGGCTCCGGCGCGGAGCCCGCCAATAGCCAGCGGCGCATCCCAGCTCGCTCCCGGCTTCCCAAAGCAGCTCTATTTCATCTGGGATATGATGTCCCAGTCAGGATATGATGATAAAAGTTTTCTCAGCCACCTGGGGGAAGATACAATCTACTGTTGGTTCTCTTTTTCCCAAGATGTTATGAATTTCCCAAAGCAGGGAGCCTTGTGCCTCGCTGTAAGGTGCGGGGTGCTGCCAATGACCTGCAATTTCCAAAGCACGATGTGTTTTGCCTTAGATAATTAAAGCTCCAGCTCGCTTCTAATCAATTCCAAACTCATTTTATTTTTCCCTGATTTCTAATTTATCACAGTTCATAGATTGTAGCAGAAACATCGTGATGAGAATTCAGGCTCAGCCGACAAAGAGCAAAAAAAGTGGCCAACAGTTCTGGCTGAACACAAACTTTTTGGTCCAGCAGAGTCATTGTTGCGTTTGCTTCACGATGAGACAAAGAATTTGGAATGGAATGAAAGAATTCACGCGGAATTAGCATCGGAAAGCACTGTCGTGCACGTTACGGGGCTCCTCGCTGTTTGGGGAGCAGCGAGTAGATAGACCCTGCCAAGTCATCTGCAACAAATAAACTCCTCCAAAAGGAGGTGCAGCATTTAGCAGCGAGGTAATTCCACGTTTTACCCCCAGTTCTTTTTCCCTGGCCACGATCTGGAGGAGCCTGAGGAGGTGGTGTTGTTCGGCTTGGTCCAGCTGAGCCATCAGCGCCACCAGCTCCTTCAGATGGAGGTTTATCGGCCGCGGTTGCTTCTCGTAGAGAGCAGGCAGGACACGCAGCAGCAGCGAGTTCCCTGGGGACAGAGCAAAGGAGAGGCCAGTGACCCACTGTACACCCATCCTCTGCAGCCAGGGAGAGCCCCAGGAAATCAGCACATGCCTGGAGACACCAGTTTTTAGGAATCGTTAGTATAAAACCAGGGAGGCGTAAAATGAGCTGTAAAAATATATATATATTGTGACAAGAAGGCAAATAAATAACCTGAATAGAGCGAACGTTGCAGGTGTAACAGTGTAGGCATTAAAAAAAAAAGAATTAAATCCGTATTAACTATCATTTTCATTCTCAAGTACAACATCATGAAAAGGCTTTTCTCTTCTTCCAAGGAACAAGCACCAGGACAAGAGGAAACAGCCTCAAGTTGCCCCAGGGGAGGTTTAGGTTGGAGCTGAGGAACAATTTCTTGCCCTTTGGGGTTGTCCAGGCGTGTGCCAGGCTGCCCAGGGCAGGGCTGGAGTCCCCCTGCTCCCTGGAGGGGTTTCCAAGGCGTGGAGCTGTGGTGCTGAGGGACAGGGCTCAGTGGGGCCCTGGCAGCGATGGGGCAATGGTTGGACTCCATGATCTTTAAGGTCTCTTCAACCAAAACCATTCTATGGCTGCTTAATGAGCTTGTGGCTTTGGATGGGACTCTGTTGAGTCCTAGAGCAAACTAAGCGTGATTTAAATTAACCAAAAAGAAAAAAAAAAGGCGGCCAGAAAGCACATAAAAGCCGTATTTCTCCTTTGTTGAGATTCAGACTTTCAAATTAAATCAGCAGCATATGGAAAGAATAGCTGGTTAGTACAAGAACTAAATATGCCTGACAGTAAATTTGAACATAAATAGTTAAGGATGCCTTTTCCAGGAAGAGAAAGGAGCCAGGGAGAGCCAACTGCAGACAGACAAAGATAGGCAAACCCCTCTCTCACACATTTTCTGAAGATGCCTGTGCATAATTCAATGTGAAGCCCAGGCTCATACCAAAATATATAACCCCACTTTGCTGAACACGCCTGCCTCGGTATATTTTAAGTTTCACTTGAGCAACATATGGAAAACATCTGGCTGCTGCGACGTAGCGTGGCTCCTCTCTGCAAAGCCTTGCAAGTCCTGAAGGTCTCTTTGGATTTGGTTTCCAAGAGGAGCTCTCTCTCTGGCCTGCTGCTTTTTCTCCCATTGAAATCCGAGCCTTATAATTCTGGAAGATAAGCAGCTCGCTCCACGGATGAGAGAAAAAGGTTCGGACCGGCCCACGTCGCGCTCTTGCCAGATACAGAAAACGCACCCCAAGGTCTCGCAACGTCACTTCTGAGCCAAGTAACTAACATATAATTTATTGCAGGTCCAGACAACCTTGAGTCCAACAGCCTGTAATGATCCCTACAGGATCCTTACGGATCTTACGGAAGAACATCCCCGTGCGACTCAGCCGGCCACGCTGCTGCATCCTATCTGTTTATCCCACTTCAAGAACCATCAGCTTCTCCTTGAAGGCACCTCCAAGCCCTCCACACAACCACCGCAGGGATAACGGCAAGGTGCAGACCCCACCTCCAGTCCCACGGACACGGCAAGTTCCTGTCTGGTTTTGTTCTATATAAAAAGTACAAGGGCCAGTTGCAATGAAAAGATCTTTGCTGATCTTTACGGTTCTGGCCGTTTTCTGGCCACCTTCTTTCTGCAAATCTCTTCCTGATGTTACAAATGAGCCTGCAAAAAAGTGACTTTTTTTTTTTTTTTTTTCTCCTTCTTTTGTGTAACTAACCTAGCAAGGGATTCCAAAACA
>VWZK01019919.1:260573-300186 GCA_013396935.1 Baryphthengus martii | reverse complement strand
TTTTCTCCTTCATGTGTGTCACTAACCTAGCAAGGGATTCACAAAGCACCCATGCACTCCAAATCAGAACCAAAATAGTGAGAGGATGTATTTATACTTCAGCTTTTCTTGCCTCACAGCTGCCTTTGAAATTGAACAATTTTGTAACAGAATGCACTAAAAATTATTTTCTTCTCCAGATTTCCGCTTACAGGAACGAGTCCTTTCTTTGCCCTTGCGCACGTTTAGTTTCCACTGGAAGTTTTCCGCCCGTATGGAGTAGAGTCCGTTAGCTCCAGCCCAATTTCGGCAAGGGTAATAAGCGCAAAAGACGAAATCCCCTCCTTGCTGGACGGGCAAAAATTCACCTCAGCTGTAAAAACGCGGAGGGAAGGAATTGAGCGGGGAGTAACAAACCCTGGCAGCTTTAAACCAGGACAGGCAGCCGCTGGCCTGAGCCACGGTGCTGCCGCAGCTGGGATGTCACAGACTGGAAGGTACCTGGAAAGCGAGGCTCCTGACTCCATCTGAGCAGCTCTTTAAGCAGGGGCTGGATGGGAGGAGTGAGGCGATGTGATCTGACCTGACACGCCAGGCTGGAGCGCGGCCACGAGCCTTCCCTCAACAGAAATACTTTGAGGCCAATCGGGGCAGATTCCTGCTGCAAATGTTGCTGGGTTTGTATCCACCGACCGAGAGACACGAAAATCAAAGGTGTTTCAGAAGCAGCCCCGTCACTTTGGAGTGATACTTGAGTGACCTCCCTGACAGGGAATCGCTTTTAATTGAATAATCAGAGTACACAAACTTGTAAAGGAGCCAAGCAGACCGCGTGGTTTGTGTCTGTACTTCACATCACTTCCAAAAGGTCACAAAGCACAATTCAATTCACTCTTTTCTTTGATTTCCGTGTTTTGAGTTCTCTCCGATCACCTCTCTGCCGTTTGTTTGACCCACCTTTCCCGTTTCTAAGGGATTCACACGCACGCAGCTCACCAACCTTTCAATTCTCACAGGCTATGCTGTGCCCATTCCGAGTCACTCAAGCTTTTCCATCTTGCTTCATCTGGCTCAGTCTAAACTAAAGAGCCTGAGAAGTGTGTTTGTTGTCTAAGAACGGAAAAACTTTATACTCAACTCCTTAATTACCTCCTTTCCCTCTTCCTTCCCCTGCCACCGTTACCCCCAATACTTTCCAGATTAGCTTCGCTCAGCCTTTCCAAGCAGACCACACACTGGGAATTATGCAATTCCAGCAGAAACTACGGTAGGGTTGGGGACGCTCGATGGCTTTGCAGGAGGAGGAGGCGGCACATACTGCAGGAGCCACCACAACCCTGTGCTGCCACGGTCCGTGTCCCGGGAGAGCTTTGGCCACGCTCCCGACACACACGGTGAGTGGCAAAGGTCACCTTGTGCTCAGGCTCTGCCCAACCCAACGGCACAGAGAGCTTGTAAAAAAAGTCTGCAAGTGTAACGTGGACAGAAGGAGCTCGGGAAGCTCAGCGGTGTTTTGATATTTGCTCCAAATTGAGTATTCGAAGATAAAACCCACCAGGCACTGAGAATACATATTTTTTTCCCCTGAGATGACTCATTAGGCACATACCTGCCCCAAACTCTTCACCTCTACTTTACCAGGCTTTTGAGGTTTCTAATATATTGCTTTGATGTTACTGCTTATGATTTGTGTTTGCAGGAGAGCAGCTGGAGGCTCCACAGTGGCAGGAGCCTTCTATATGCCTGGGGTGAAACAAAGACAGCTTGGCACAAGGAATCCCAGACTGGTTTGGGTGAGAAGGGACTTTGAGGCCATCTGGTCCAATCCCCTGCAGGGAGCAGGGACATCTGCAACTCGAGCAGGTTGCTCAGAGCCCCATCCAACCTCCCCTGGGATGGGGCCAGGGATGGGGCAGCGACCACCTCTCGGGGCAACCTGGGCCAGGCTCTCGCCACCCTCAGCAGCAACAATTTCTCCCTTCTCTCCAATCTAAACCTCCCCCTTTTTGTTTCAAACCATCCCCCCTTGTCCTGTCCCAACAGGCAAAGTGAAGAAGAACAGAAGCACAGGGCCCTCTCCACACCCCTGCGGACAGCAATAAGGGGCTCAACCAAACAAATGCAGAGAAAACACAGATTGCAAGTGAGATGCAATTACACGAGGGTTGGGTTTTTTTGCTGTTCTCTGAATATTCCCCAGTCAGTATATAATCTGTACTATACCACCTCTAATCTCACCCAAGCAACGCAGCTCTGACATAACAAACAGCTCAGTGAACTAAGAAATTTTCCAGAATTTAAAACAGATCGACACCACTAATTCTTAGTGCTAGATTAGTGGCTAATCCAAGAGGGCTGGTTTTTTTTTTTTTTTTTTTTTTTTCCAAAGTTAACAGAACCAACTCTGCTAATCTGCACACACCAGCAGTATCCACATCGTTAGGATGGTGTTGGTGGTAATTCGGGCCAGAAAAACAGCGCTCTAACAAGCTGTCTTTGTGAGCTCTCCTTCATTGATTAAAGCAGTAAACTGTAAGTATATAATAGAAGTTTTTATACATAACTACCAAAAAGAAAAGCTCCAATATTTAGGTTAAACCCTCCCCGTGTGTCCAAACCGACTCCGGGGATGTTTATTTTTCCTACCGCTCCCTTCCAGAGCCCTGGCACGTACCAGAGGAAATTAGAGAGAATGCTTTTCCTTTCCACACACAACCCCAAATACCAGCCGAGCCGCACAGCCAGCCAACTCCACGCCATCTCATCCCCCGCGTCGCTGCGCGTTCTCGCGACCGGCTCTCGGACGGGAAGCGCGCGGCGGCTCGCAAGAGCGGCGTTCCCCGCTCCTTCCCCTCCTCTCCCCAGCCCATCTCCCCCCCCCACCCGGTGCAGAGCTGGGAGGCTGGGGCTGAGCGAGCTGCCCGCCCCCCTTCTCCTCCCAGCCAAAAGCAACAGCCCCAAGCGCTCTCCTCACACCGCTGGCAGCGGCAGCGCTCATTCATTCGAGGCGAGGCGCGGGGAGTATTTATTAGGGGCTCGGCGCGGCTCGCTCGCAGTCTCCTCTCTGCTCAAGTCAGGCTTCAGCCTCCAGCCAGCCCAGCTCTCCTCACGAAGCGGCTGGAAAATGCTGCCCCGAGAAATCCTTACTCTGCTCACACTCTTCTGTGTTTTCAGGGCTGCCGCCTCCGCCCTGGAGGAAGAGGATGACTACGATCTCCTGTACGTCAATCTGGACAACGAAATTGAAGGTCCGGTTCTTGGTGCTGAGGAAAGTAAGTAGATCGCAACTCAATCGGGAGGAAGCGCAGCGCTGCTTGCTTTGTTGCCTGGCTCTTGTAACAGTTGTTATTACAAGCGTAAATATTACTTTTCTTTTTTCCAGAGAAAGAATCATGTGCTTGTACCAGTAGAGTGTTATAGACAGTAAAATGCTACAGCACATGGATGTTGTGCCTTGGAATTTACTTTATACTTTTTATTTTTCCTGCAAAAGGCTGATGCTGCCCCTCGGTTTTAGAATTACTGTGCTACACACCACTTTACTTTTCTGGTTTGATATGGAGGGAAACTCACTGACAGCCTGGAGCGCGGCAGCCCTGCCCACAGCCAGGTTTTGTCAAACTTTCCTTCTATTTCAAAAAGTAAGTACAAAAGAATAACAACATCTGTATCTTCCCTTCCAGCTGCTTCGTGCGACTGCCAGCGAGAGCACACCAAGTGGGACAAGCTCTTCATCATGCTGGAGAACTCGCAGATGAAGGAGAACATGATGCTGCAGGCAATGGATGAGATGCTGAAGGTGGACCTGCAGACCCTGAAAGCAGAGCTGAGCCAGCTCACCACCAACCTCGCCGGCATCTTCGCTGCCACGGTCGAGAAAGTCACCTCCCGCATCGCGTCCCAGGTAGAGCAGGCGCTCCTCAGAAGCGCTGACCGAGCTGAGGAAGCCAGGAGGCTTCGGGAGTCGGAGCAAGAAAAGGTTCTCGAGCACATTCTGCTGCTGAGCCACAACGTGTCCGGCAGGCTCGGCTGGCTGGAGAGCGCTTGGCTGAGGAGGTCCGAGGCGGAGACTCAGGAGACAGCTTTTCAGCGGGATAAATTCAATCCCACCCAGGGAGACAATCTCATCTTGAACTCTCTGTGGAAAGAGCTACAGCAAACCAGAGCGGAACTGAAGGCATCGCAGAAATGGGCAGCTCAGCACTTGCTGCCAGCAGGTAAGTCCACGCGTGCTCGGCTTTACCCGAGAGCTCCCTTCGGTGGCTCTGTCCAAAGGGACGTCCTATAACCATCCCTCTCAAGCACTTTCCTCTGCACATCACTCCAAAGACTCATGCCCAGCACAGCAGCTCTGAGCAGTCTGTACGTACAGGGAGGAGACCCATCAACTCTTCCCAAAAAACAGAGGTCCTGACCTTTTCACAGGTGGGATCAAAGGAGGGTTTAACCAAAGACCTTACACGGGGCAAAGTCAGCCAGAATCCCACCACCAGGCTCTCCCAGATCAAAACGGTTACCAGAGAGCAGCAAATGTGTTTTAAACAAATGATGGCCTCTCGCCTTTTACCTGCCCGGCTGGTAACTCCTACACATATACACTAGTCACTGAGCTCTGCTGTCCTCTCCACACACGTCCTCAACTCCTTCCTCTTCCTAAACCAGACGTTGTCTCGTCGCCAACACCAGCTGCCCAAGAGCAGAGCTCGATCTGAGGACACTCTGCTGGTGTCAGCCGGCCGAGCACGCTTCCCGCAGCAGGGAGGGCGCATTCGCCACGTGCCACGGTCAGGACAGAGCATATCCTAGAGTGTGGAAAAATGAGTAACGCTGTAGTATTGTTGTTGTGGAGGTTTTTCTTCCCCCCTTCCAAAATGTTTGTATTGCTCAGCAGGCGAGGTGGCCGTAGAAAGATGAGCTCACAGCTCAAATAAATTTCGTGTCAGCTTTTCTGTGCACTGCGAGAAAGGAGGTTGGAGCCAGGGGGGGTCGGGCTCTGCTCCCAGTGAAGAAGTGATAGGAGAAGAGGAACTGGCCTCAAGATTCCCCAAGAGAAGTTTAGGTTGAAGCTGAGGAACAATTTCTTGCCCTGCAGGGTTGTCCAGGCCTGTGCCAGGCTGCCCAGGGCAGGGCTGGAGTCCCCCTGATCCCTGGAGGGGTTTCCAAGGCGTGGAGATGTGGTGCTGAGGGACAGGGCTCAGGGGTGCCCTGGCAGGGATGGGGCAATGCTCGGACTCAATCTTAAAGGTCTTTTCCAACCAGAACGATTCAATAATTCTACGACACCCAAAAAGCAGCTACAGCAGCTTGGGTGGGGCAGAGCAGACCCCCACCTACCTAAAGTGCAGGTGCAGAACTGCCACATGCACAGCACGACTACACTGAATATAGCTCTGGCACCAGAGCTGCGTGGCTTCTAAACATTGACACAACTTTAACGACCACATTTTCCACAAACTTAAGTCTCTGTATCTTAAAAAGCCCACAGAAATCTCCCCTGTGGGTGTGTGGAAATAAGAAATCGGGGCTGCAGCTCCACCAGCCTTGGCACCACCTGAGCAGCAGCAGCACCAGCAGCAGCTCTTACACGGGTCAGCCAGGAGAGCTTCTTCTAACTGCTTAAAGACATCAACTTTAACACAGAATCACAGAAGGTCTTTGGTTGGAAGAGACCTTCAAGATCATCTAGTCCAACCTTTGACCAGACCCTGCAAGCTCACCACTAAACCCTGTCCCTCAGCACCAGGTCCACACGCCATTTGAATCCCTCCTGGGATGGAGACTCCACCACTGCCCTGGGCAAACTGTTCCAGTGTTTAACGACCCTGTCAGTGGAGAATTAGGACACAACCACAACATAACAACAGTTCACATCAAAGGGTTTTACAATCTCACACCCATCTGTCCCTGTAGGGCGTGGAGTCAGCTTTGTAAGTAAATTGCTTTGACTCCTGTATTTATCATAACACCTCAGTAATCTTTGTATACTGGGAGTAGATCTTACAGCTTATTCTTTTTTCACGCCAAACACATGAATGTTGCCTTCCAGAAAGGATGATCTCACTCCTTATCTCTCCCCTGTATCGGGGCCAGTCTGGCAGTCAGTAATTCTGCGCGAGGTGAGTGCGAAAAACTCCATCGGCATTAAGGATCTCAGCCTCATCACTGGAAATCCACATTATTTCCACTGGTTCCTATACAGGTTTACATAAAATGTTGTTGTTTTTTTTTAATTTAAAGGACACTTTAAGTATTTCCAGAGTCTCTCTCTGGAATTTTTTTTTTTTTTTTTCTTCAAGGAAATTTTTAGCAACTGCCTTTAATTTCTGTCATGTTGAATTTCTGCCAGCCTTACTCTCGAGGGATTTTCTAATCACACTTCTTGTTCTTCAGCGAGCCTGGTTTTAATTTTGTTTAGGCCTTGATAATAAAGCCTGAAAGCTTGCTAATTAAAAGCTTTTCCAGGCGAGCGTTCCTAAGTAGCATTTTCAGGAGTATCCCCAACCCCTGCTTGCTGCCCCCGCCCCTCCTCTAAAGGGCCAGGGAAGAAACGTAAGATCTGCTGGGAGCTGAAAGGAAGCAGCCTGTGAAATAACACAGCAGCGCAATCCTGGAGGACACAAAGGGTCCTTCATCTGCTGCAGCAGAAGTTTCCATGCTGGTTTTTGAGGTTTCAGCTCCTCTAGCTTCTTTAAACAGGAAACGAACCAGCTTAATTGTAGGAGGGGGCTGCTTTTCCCCCCCTCGCCTCACCAAGAATATTAACGTCTATCCAACTAAGGAACAGGACGTAGAAGAGCAAAACCAGCTCAGGGTGAGCCATCAGCCGTTACTTTTCCAAGTTTCATAAATTTCTGTTGGTTGTTTTAGTTAAGCTACTTTCTATCATCAAATATTTGATCGCTTGGAGAGGAGAGATGAACTGATTTAAAAATAGTCAATCACCTGACACATTTCCTGGGCTTACCCAGCGCACGTGGAAGCCACTGACCTACAGCCCTCACGGCAGAGCCAGAAAAGGGAGTTGTCCTAAAACATCCCCCCCCCTCAGGGTGCTGCTGCCAACGCTCCCTGCGCCTGCTTGTTCAGTAGCCCCCCATCCCCTGCCTGCTTATCCACAGGACAGTCACAGGACACTGCTCATGACACAACTACACCCAGCAGCTCCAGTCCCCGACCACAGCGGTGGTCTCACCCTGCAATCCCAGGATCTAAATATCCCAGGAATCTAAACCTGGCATTTGAGCCATCACTGAACTCATCCTGGTGCTGTTCACAGAATCAAAGGATCGCTTTGGTTGGAAGAGACTTTTCAGATCATTGAGTCCAACCATTGCCCCATCTCTGCCAGGGCCCCCCTGAGCCCTGTCCCTCAGCACCACAGCTCCACGCCTTGGAAACCCCGCCAGGGAGCAGGGGGACTCCAGCCCTGCCCTGGGCAGCCTGGCACAGGCCTGGACAACCCTGCAGGGCAACAAATTGTTCCTCAGCTCCAACCTCAACCTCCCCTGGGGCAACTTGAGGCCACTTCCTCTTGTCCTGTTGCTTCTTCCTTGGGAGCAGAGCCCGACCCCTCCCTGGCTCTAAGCTCCTGTCAGGCAGTTGTGGAGAGTCAGAAGGTCTCCCCTGAGCCTCCTTTGCTCCAGGCTGAACAAGCCCAGCTCCCTCAGCCGCTCCTCCCCACATTCCTGCTCCAGACCCTTCCCCAGCTCCGCTGCCCTTCTCTGGCCACGCTCCAGCACTCACCACTCTGTGCTAAAGAAGAACACAGAGGCTAAAACTAGGCCAATATAAAGCAGAGAGAGGATTACCCCACATAACTACCTGCTGTAAAGTGCCCGTTTCTCTAGGTGACCCGGTAGAGAGCAGCTCTCCAAGGAGGCACATCGGAGCAGAAGGCACTTGCCCCACACAGACCCCTGGGGAAGCCCAGGGGGCTTTCCAAGGCCCATCCCAGGGCAGACAGGCAGCATTAAACCTGAACGTCGCTTTCCAGCTCATTTACCTAACACTCTGTCTCCCTTTTTCAGGGTGTGAAACAGCAATTCTATTCCCCATGCGTTCGAAAAAGATATTTGGGAGCGTTCACCCAACTGCTGGGATGGCCCTTCACTCCTTCACTGCCTGTATCTGGATCAAGGTGACTGAGGCTTTGGACAAAACTATTGTCTTCTCCTACGGAACCAAGTTAAATCCGTATGAAATCCAACTTTATCTGAGCCGGGAGGCCGCAGTGCTTGTCGTCGGTGGTGACCAGCACAAGTTAGCTGTTAAAAATGTAGTAGTTCCTGGGAAGTGGATCCATCTCTGCGGCACCTGGAGCTCGGAGAACGGGTCGGCGTCCCTGTGGGTGAACGGAGAGCTCGCAGCCGCCGCCTCGGACGTTGCCAACGCTCACACCGTTCCGGACGGAGGGATTTTACAGATCGGTCAAGAAAAGAACGGCTGCTGCATTGGAGGTGGATTTGATGAAGCTTTAGCCTTCTCTGGAAAATTAACTGGCTTTAACCTGTGGGACAGAGTGCTCAGCGCCCAAGAGATAGCGGCGCAGAGCGGAGAAGACGCGTGCAGCGTCAGGGGCAACGTCATCGGCTGGGGAGTTACGGAAGTTTTGCCGTACGGAGGAGCCCAGTACGTTTCTTAAACCCTACTAAGGCGGTTTCTGAAGCAGAGGAGGTTTTCCATGCAGAGCTGAACACCAATAAGCCAACGGAGCCACAGGCGCCCACGTCTTGAATTCTTGAGGCGGATGAGTCTCGTGAGTTTACAAACTGAGGTAGAGACAGGATTTAATCTCCGCTTTAGCAAAACACTGAGGAAATAAATAAATAAAATTCAACCCACATCGTGCCATTGGAAGAGCTGCTCCTGAGCTCAGGTAACTGATGTCTTCAGTGACGTGTTTTCTGACATACACCAGCCAGGGCTAGCGTGGACGTCTCGGAGTCGAGCGGTGCTCCTGGCACCCCTGCTGAAGCCAACACGTCGGGTACCTGCTGACCACTCCCTGCAGCCCAGGCGTAAGGTTCTGCATCTTCCAGGCTCCTCTGGCCCTTGGGTTTCATAGGCTGATGTGGTCCCACTGTGCAACTCCCAGCAGCTGAGAACTGTGTCATTTAGTAATCGTTAGCAATTTGTAGGCTGTAACCAAAAGTAGCTCCTCGTTTAAAGCGTTATTTACGCCACAGATTGACCTGACATGTAAAAGGAATCTTCCCCCTCGTAGGCCGATGCTACGTTTGGAGAAACCGCAGCTGTTTTATATTGTAAATTGACTTTGTAATAATTTTATTGAAATTATTTTTGTAAAGTTGTTCTGTAAATAAAGATACTTTACTAAGTCTAAAAACTCTGTGTTTCTCATGAACGGAAACACTGAAAGTACGTACCGGCTGGGAATTCTTCCATGTTTTGAACTATGCAGTTTTAACTGCTGATAGAAAAAGAACGTAAATATCAACATCTCATACAAACAGAGAGACCCTCAGAAGGTTTAAATCCAAGCATTAGCCAGAGACAGCTTTAAAAGCCTGTCCTGATAACAAACCCTCTCACAAACGCTGCCGCCTGCAAGGACCTGCCACTCTAGGGGTCCTCCCCATGGACACAGCAACCGCAGAGAAGAGATGCTTTGATGTATTGACACGTTTGTGTTGACAAGACTGTGCTAGCACAGCCCTGGGAGGCTGAGGGAAGGATGGGATTTAAGATATCCCCCCAAAAAACCCAATCAGTACCAATATTCACCACCTGAGGTGGTCACACTTGGTTTTAAGATACATTTAAATTTCTGAAGTTACCAACTTGTTGGATGCTGACAGGAGGTTTGTGCAATGCAGGACTGACAAATATTCGGTGGCAGTGACTTTCTTCTCTCACCTTCACAAGTTTACCCAAAAATCCAATAAAAATACAGGGCTGGATACAGTGCACGAGATGCAGAAGCAGAGCCAAGTGCTGGTGGTGATTCATGTGTAGAAGACAGAGCCAAGGTAGACGATGCTGAATAGTTCTTTGTTGGCTACGTAGCTATTTATGACAAGAACGATTACTCATCACCAGTCAAAGCCTCTGAACAAGTTATTGTGGAGCAGGTCTTACTCAAAGCGATTCTTATTTCCCCTGGCAGCAGCCCACCCTCGGCTCTAGTCACAGCTTACTCTGTCTTTCCCATTCTCTACAGATGCCCTAAGAACGCACTTTGGAAAGTTCCTTGACATGCTGCTGCTATGCTTATTCCCAAATACAATGCAGCTACCAGATCCTTCCTTCCATGATAAAACAAGCAAGAAAAAGCTATGACAAGGTAATTGCCACTTCACTGTGCCATTTAAGGGTGTCGTGCTTCATACCTGACGTTACACAACCTGCTCTACGCTTTTGGCAACATTTCACAAAATCCCAGTGTGGTGGGGGTTGGAAGGGACCTCTGGAGCTCCTCTGGTGCCACCCCCCTGCTCCAGCAGGGTCACCCAGAGCAGGGGGCCCAGCAGCGCAGGCTCCAGGCGCCTTTGGAATCTCTCCAGACAAGGAGACTCCCCAAGCTCTCTGGGCAGCCTGGGCCAGGCTCCAACCCCCTCCCACCAAAGAAGTTTCTCCTCCTGCTCCCAGGGAACCTCCTGGGTTCCAGTTGGTGCTCGGTGCCCCTTGTCCTGGTGCTGGGCACCACTGAGCAGAGTCTGACCCCAGTCTCTTAACCCCCAGCCCCTAAATACTGATAAGTAAGTTTATTTTGTTTATTTAAGGTAAAAATAACTGCTCTGATTATTGGAATTTCTTCTACTACCCTGCAACAAAAATGAAGTCTAAATGAGAAATGCTTTTAGCAAGCACAGCAAAAGTAGTTTACTACATATCTGCAAATAAGTACAGAACAATGGAAGGTTACCTCTGATCATCTGCTGTCAGCCAGAAAACAGATCCTCAGACTCACAAAAAACACTCAATGTCCCAACATTGTTTAAGGGCAAAACCACGCAAATCCTCTTTCCATACAGTGCCCTCCACTGAATGAAAACAAATGTCCATGAAATGCAGCAGAAAAAGCAAAATCCTCAAAAAGATTACCAGAAATCCCACCTGGCTGCTGTTCTTACTGTACTTTGTACCTGAAACGCTTTGCCCTGGAAGCAGCCTCCTGCCACCTCTGTTCTGGTTTGGCAGATGACTGAATCCAAAGCCAATCCTTTCATGCCCACAGACTCAACTGGAAAACTCTCCTCTTTCCAGCTGCTTTGCTCTTCCTTTACCACTTCTGTGGACTAGCAAAGCTTGAACTCCATAGTCTAGTCCCCTCCTGCCCAGCACCACCCGTCACCTCTACCAGCACGCTTCTCTCTTTCCTTCACCAAACCAAACCGGATTTTGGGGGAGCTTGGGCTGAAAATCTATAGAAAAGCCACTGCAGCCAAGTTCTTGCACTGCAAATAAAGAAAAGAAGGAGTAAAAGGAGGACACAAGTGCCTGGAGTAGGTTGCTGAGCCCAGTTCTGCTCTCTGATGAGCTGGATGCAGCACCCACAGCTCTTGCCTGAGCTTCCCTGGAAGGTGGAGCAGCTGTGGGATGCTTGGATACAGCAACGACCGCAGGGGAGTTGTGCTCCTGTCCCCTGGAAATGGGAATAAAATGGCCCGAGCCCTTGTGCTGCTGGAAGGTGTGAGCAGAGGGTCTGTCAGCTTCACGGGCAGGGTACAGACATGGAATCACAGAACTGTTGTTGAGGCTGGACTAGACCTCCAAGATCATCAAGTCCAGCCTATGATCCAGCACCACAACACCCAGCTAGACCATGGCACTAAGTGCCACGTCCAATCTTTCCTTAAACACCTCCAGGGATGGCGACTCCACCACCTCCCTGGGCAGTCCATTCCAGCGCCTAATGACCCTTTTCGTGAGGAAGTGCTTCCTAAGATCCAACCTAAACCTCCCCTGGCGCAGCTTCAGGCCATGCCCTCTCCTCCTGTCACCAGCTGCCTGGGAGAAGAACCTGACCCCCACCTGACCACAACCTCCCTTGNGCCTCGGCCCATCGATCAAGCCTGTCCAGGTCCCTCTGCAGCATCTCCCTACCCTCCAGCAGATCAACACTCCCCCCCAACTTAGTGTCATCTGCAAATTTACTAAGGGTAGACTGGATCCCCTCATCCAGGTCATACCCTCACCCAGACATCTGCCTGTCTAGGAGCTGACTTCACACCAACTAGAACTGAGCAGTTAAACACTCTTTAGAAAGCGGTCTTTTTTAGCTAATAAGAAATTGATTATGCAGCCAAACAGTTGCCCCAAGTAATAAAAAAAAAATAAAAAAAAAATCCAGTTAGCTCTCAAAGACTCGCAGGCAATGGGCCGAAGGTTCCTATCAGTCTCACTGGTGCCATTAGGCTGAGCCCTGTCTGTGCAGCACCACAACAAGGCCTTTTGTCCCCCCTCTGCTCTGGAAATTCATTCTCAGCAGCTTATCCCCTTCCCTTCTCCCTTCAGCAAACACTCAGCCGCAACGGAGCGCAGCTCCCAGCTCCCGCAGACCAACCTTTTTGCGCCCGAAACCCAAATTCCGCACGGTGCGATTAAAGGCGCTCTGCAAATCAAACCCCTTTGCCTGCTCAGGGTGCCCTCTCCCAGCCTGGAATCTCCAAACCCGATGCCCACAGCAACATCTGCTGGTAGAACAATATAAATACACAAAACTGAGCAGGCACAGTCACCAGGAAACCTCCAGTTGTGGGGGCGCGGCTCTTTTCCCCCGATCTGACGGTGCCACAAACCCCGTTTCGCTCTTTCTCCTCCTAGCACTGAGTTACAAGTGGCAACGCGCAACATTAACCCTTAAATATTAATGTCACAAGTCTTAAAAGAATTATTCATGTGGCTTTGGAAGTTGTTAGCAATATTCTGTTCTTCAATTAGTATTATCCCCCGGCTTGTACAAATTTATCGTGTTTATCACCCTGCTGGTACAAATTTCTTGTGTTTATTACACATTCATCCTCAAACAAAAACAGACAGAAACGCACAAACTCTTACCTACTGAGGACAGACTCACTTCCCAGCTCAGCTAGCCCTCCATAATACACTCCATTTATATTTATTAATTAATATAGAATGCACACAAGCAATCTGAGGGCTGAACAGCTCCGTAACAACGATACTGGAATAATTTGGCAGCTATTGCTACTTGTTGCTATTACTTGTACTTGAAGAAAACCAACTGGTGATTTTGCTGCTGCAGTAGCAGAGTATTGCAAAAAAAAAAAAAAAAAAAAAAAAAAAAAAAAAAAAAAAAAAAAATACTGTCAACTTTACTAGTTCAACTACATCCGACTTCCTGTTCCAGGCATATGAATATTTCTGGCTTTTTAAACCACAAAACTAAGATATACAGAATTGAGCAACAATATTCTATGGAAGACTAACAACGGAGACGAAATTAAAGAACCGCTACGAAGCTTTTGTGTCTTGCATCTGACTATTTTGCCACAAAAATGAAATTCATTTCATCCCCATTTATGTTTTGGAGTATTGCCAAGGACACTAATAGAAAGGATAAGAGCCCAGTAACTACTGCCTCATATTGTGGCTTATAATTTGAAGTCCATTTAGTACAAGATGCTAATGAGTACAGATGGATTTCCTGCCCCACGGGTCATCTAATCTAGACTCAAACTTCCATAGTCAACAAGGTTCAGTAAATTCACACATTCCTGAAAGGTCTCGATATAGTCTGTTATTAGATGGTGTCTAACATGATTTATCACTTTTAGAGATGTGTCACTATGTCTGCTTTATGCATGTATTTATATATGTGTTGTACCTCTGGACTGGGCACTGGGGAGGCTGCAGCTCAAATCCTGGGCTCAGTTTTGGGCCTCTCTCTCCCAGAAGGAGCTGGAGGGGCTGAAGCGTGGCTGGAGAAGGCCAATGGAGCTGGGGAAGGGTGTGGAGCAGAAGTGTGGGGAGGAGCGGCTGAGGGAGCTGGGCTTGTTCAGCCTGGAGCAAAGGAGGCTCAGGGGAGACCTTCTGGCTCTCCACAACTCCCTGAAATTTGGCAGGTTGGAGCCAGGGGGATCGGGCTCTGCTCCCAAGGAACAAGCAATGGGACAAGAGGAAGCGGCCTCAAGTTGCCCCAGGGGAAGTTTTGGTTGGAGCTGAGGAACAATTTGTTCCCCTGCAGGGTTGTCCAGGCCTGTGCCAGGCTGCCCAGGGCAGGGCTGGAGTCCCCCTGATCCCTGGAGGGGTTTCCAAGGTGTGGAGATGTGGTGCTGAGGGACAGGGATTAGTGGGGCCCTGGCAGGGATGGGGCAGCAGTTGGGACACCATGATCTTACAGGTCTCTTCCAACCAAAATGATTCCATGATTCTATGTTTGTACACATGCCTAACACAGCCTAACCCACCCATTGGCGGGCACCCTGCAGGACTAAACCCAAAGCCCCAGCACATTCGTACCTTGAAGGACGCTTTGGACAATGGTGTCGGTGTGATCAGCCAGCAGGTCGGCTTTAGCGATTGCAGCCAAGGAGAGATAACTCGACATGTTCCTGCACAGCTCCTTATTGCCCCTCTGAAGAAATTTGACTGCCACTGGAACAGCTAAGGCCATTACCGGAGGTCGACTGTAATTCTGTAAACACATGAAAAAGCACCGAACAATATGCAGCTGAAAAGAAAAATGCTTCGAGTCTCATGCTGATCAGTGAAAAAACAAAAATGAACACAATAGAGGAAAAAACAGCCAAAAACATGTCAAGAAAGGTTATGTTTTGGTAACACCACCGCAGGCAGACTTCAAAGAAAGAGCAAGTAAAGAAATTTAAAACTACTGCCCCAGAAAACACCAATAATTCCTGTCTTCTGCAAAAGAAGGAGAAAATCTGATGTGAAGAGCACTAATTAAATGTTAACTGCTGTATCCGTCACCTGCACAGAGTAGGTAATTCTCATCCGAAAGCGCAGGAAACACCTCGGAGCAGTCACTCATGCTGCTGGCAGGTAAATATTGCTCCCTGGAGTAACAGGCATCGCTGCCTTTCCTTCCTGCACCACAGTGACCAGTCCCATGCCGACGTCCAGCCCCAGGGAAACCATCTCAAGCCTGGGTAGATCTTCCCCGGCACCACTCCCAGCTTTTCTCCTCTCAACTGAAGTGTGTTACTACTCTGAGTTCTGGCCTATCTTTGGCAGAGACCCCATGAAGAAAGGATTCCTCTGTTCCCAGGATCTCCTGCTAAGCCACCGGGACTAAACAAGGGCAAACTGGTTAAAGGAGGGAAAAAAAAAAAAAAAAATGCACCTGAGTAAGTGTACTGGGAGACTTGGGTAATAGCTTTAGTATCGATCATCAATTTTGTAGTAATAATTAAGATTTCCCTTTTTTAACCTGCAGCCAGTTTCTCTGACTGTGAGGGTCAGCTGAAAGTTTTTCAGGACCACTAATTTCTGTTCTCCAAACAGCCCCAGTCTCAGGGTTGTCTGCACACACACTTAGGTTTTGACATTCAGGTCAGAAAAAGTTTTCTGCAACTATCTGGACACATAAAATCGTGTGCACAGACTACACACATCTATTGGCTACGAAGCTCCCATTTGGAACTGCCCTTGAAGCTCGTAGGACACATTTACGTGTCACTGAGGACCCACATTCTCCCTGGAACCTCCTTAATTGGGGCTTTTCTCTCCTTTTCACTCAGCTTTGAGCAGCTCTTTGAAACGAGGAGTACATCAGTTGTTTTTTTGAAAGCAATCCCACAGAATGACTATATTTAATTAGCATCTGAAATCACAGGCAGCCACTGGAATCCAGATGTTTCAGAAAGCAACAAAAACAACGCAAAGAAAGGCAGCCCAGACTTAACACATGTTCATTCTGGAGCAGTGCTGGAAAAAACAAAACACAAACACTTTAGACCTGAGAAAAACCGATCTATTATTCTCTATACCCTGCTTCGCTGTCTCCTAGGTCATCTCTGCCTCCTCCAGCAGCAGCTGCCTTTGCCACCAGCCTCACGGAGAGTAGGACTGGCCCTATTTAAGGCTCCTTTATGCTACTCAAACAATGTAAAAAAAGCCAGGTTTAAGTGGTTATGAAGATTTTTTTTTCCCCACAACAGAGACCTGCCAAGCAGTGGGGTGCTGCAGCTGCTCCGGGACAGTCTCTTTCTGCCGGTGCTTAAGGAAGGAGGGGCTGCAGCAACTCCTAAGTGCCAAGGTAGCTCGTTGTGGCAACTGCCATAGGACCAAAACCTGCGTGCTTAACAAAAGCCCTTAAGATGACTCAAGCTTTATCGCAGCAGTGTGTTTAAATCAACATAATGAGTAGGAGCCAAATTCTGCTTCCAAGTTATAGTCTAGGACTCCACGCAGAAAGAAGGGGCAGATAAGGTTTGGCCCTCTGACAAGGATTTAAGAGCAGAGAAAATTCCCAAGAACTGTTTTATTTTTCCTCTAACAAAGATAAAACACTTAGTTAAGAAAAGGGCTGAATTCAGACAGAAGGAGAAAAAGTTTCATTTGTTCTGTTATAAATATCAGGGCGTGATGCACACTGAGGAACATGGAAAGGTGACAACGAAAACCAGATTTCAATAACACAATCAAGGGATGCCTGCAAACCTAGGGGACCTCCCTGCTGCTAAGATCACCAGAAACACGTGGTGAGATTCGGCCCAGCTGTCAGATATTCACTACTCCTCCAACTATCCCTCACGTATTGTAGAAAAAAATCATTTCGAGCCTCCTTTCTTTTTTTTTTTTTTTTTTTTTCATGCAAAGGAACTCGCTGACAATAGCTCTGTTTCAGGGAGCAGTAAATGGACCTTTATAACTTCATTTCATTTCAATGAATTCCTTTCCTGAAATCAACTGCAGCACAGCACAATCCCCCAAACCTTTGGAGAGGAGCTTGAGACGGGCACGGCTGCCAACAGCACAAACTGCAAGCTTAGACAAGCCGCTGAAATGGTATTTCAGCAGAAAGTTAAAGGACCACGACGACAAAATGATTTTACAAAGTATAGTCTCTATATTTTGCTTTAATACACGTTTTGTGTGTGGTCTTCCAAGTGACAGGGTGGGGGTAAGGGGAACTGACCCTGCTAAAGGGCCTCTCCAGTCAAATTCATTGAAGCAAATTCAGCAGTGATGCTATTTTTTTTTTTTTCCTGAAATTCGGTGTTTCTTGAAACGCTTTCAGCCAAACTAGATGAGGAATCTCGATAAGTTTCTGCAATAATACATACTACAAGGGGCTAAGCAGTGCCTTCCATGGGACAGTGACGTACTTGTTTCTTATTCTTTTAATTTTTATAATGAAATAGCAGAAAAGCCCCCAGCCATCTGATTTAAGAGGCAAAGGAGACAACTATGAAAGAGCAGACGTAGTGCAAATATCACCCCAGAGCAAAAAGGCATTTCACAGCTATTGTTTCTCCATCTGCCATGGAGCTGGTTCCTGTGAATTATACCTCCAGCCAAAACTGCAAACAACCCTGATTTCTGCTCCCAGTAAGAGAACTGTGCACACAAGTTTCTCTGGGGGTCTCTCCAGTCTATTCTACTCCTTTCCCAACAAGGAATGATAGTGCCTTCAGTTCTGGCTAAAAAAGAGACAACAAAAATAGATAAAGCCACCCACAAACCAAAAACCCAAACAAACCTAAACTCACCTGATTTAATCCCATATTCCCTCTAACCCCCCCCCTTTAGTGGCTTTTCATCCTCAGCTTCATCTCTTCAAAAGCCTTAGAATAGTCCATTCCTACCCCCAAAAGGCTGCTTTATACTAAGATGTCTTCTTTTTAATCTTGCATTCGCAGGGAGTAAGAGTTCATAATCTACCGAGTTCCAATAAGACCAAATTTCAGCTGTTCTTCTAGCAAATGTGACCTAAATCTCCTCTTGATCTTGTTCCTGCCTCCAACATTTAGTAAGATACTCTAAGAAATTCTTCCAGCACTCCAAGCCAGAGCATAACACCTTTTTAGCCCTTTATTTAGAGTTGCAGCAATGGGATTTTAGCTCAGAGGTCACTTTTCTGTGTTGTGTCCGGACTCAGCTTTTACAACCCAAAAGTTATGGGAGATCCTTGTTTCCGACAGCGCATCGAAGAACCTACATTTCACGTCATCTTTGGCATTTTGCTGCCTTCCAGAATGAATTGAAAGAATAACCTCGTCCCTGGAATTAACTGCTTTCAAGTGAACCTTTCTGTAACCGCAGAAAATGTTAAGTATCCAAGTGGGAGACAGGAAACTATCATGAAACACAAATACAGAGAATTACCAGAGAATTGAAATCTGGCAGGAAACTGGCAAGACAGTTTTAGAGATAAGGAAGCTGCCAAAGCTTTTGATTCGCTACAACAGATGCCATATACATGTAACATGTTAACCTTTGGGGTCATATTCTTGGTTTTAAAGAAGCGCAACCAACTCAAAAAACACGAAGCACAACAAAAAGCGCAATTTAAAAGATGAAACTGAAGAGCCAAGGAATTTGTTCCCCTCCCTTGCTTCCAGCTCAGCTTTACCTGCAGGATACAGCTCATGATGTCGGATGCGATTTTGGCGTGTGGCGTGTCCTCATCTTTTCCAGAAGGCTTCAGGTTGTGCTCCAGGCAGGACTCCCAGAGAGCCACCAGGGCCTTGCCGTGTTTTTCGATGGTCGCCGTCTCCCTGATGGCCGTGGTGATGCGGGTGATGCAGATTTCCACCACGGCCTGGTCGTTGTCGTTGGTCTGGTAATCCTGGTTTCAAATGAAAAAAAAACAAATATTTGTCAGTGAATGCCCACCCTGCTCAAGGACCCAACAAAATTAACTTGAAAACATGAAGCTTCTGTAACTGTCCTGCACCTGTTTTCTCAATTCCATCTTTGCCACAAGCATTTAGTGTGGTTACACACAAATCAGCCAGCCCACAGACAATTCACTGGTTTAGGTCTTAATTCTCATTACAATAACCGTATGGATTAAGTTATCTGAGGATTTTTAGTAGCTTGTCTCAAAGCACAGCCTTCTTGACCAGCGATCGCAGGCACACACCTCGGAACTGCTCACGCAGGCCTCTCTTCTCCCATAACCATCCTAGAACTGAAGCCGGAATTGTTATACCCACACCCTCACCAGCCAAAGGCAGGCTCCCCAGGATTTCACATCGTGTCGAGTCCCTGATGTAAACACAGTTTGTGTCAATTAGCAGCAGTGTTAAAGTTAATTAAAGAGGCTTTATGGCAAAATCCTCTCATCCCCTGTAATCACCGACGCAGATGCCACGTGGATACGAGATGGCAGCGCTTCGCCAAGACTCAGAACATGGCATCACCGTCCCTCGGTCCAACCGACGCTCTCCCACCCTAAAAAGTGAGGAAGCTGAAAAGCAGGCTGCAGCATTAATCGAAATTCCTTGGTTTTGCTAAAAGATGTACATTTTTAAAGGGCTGGAGCCAGGTTCAGCACCAGTTTGTAGAGGTGCAGCTCCAGCGCCAGCTCCGGGTGCTGCAGGGGTTAGGACAGCAGGTCATAGGCAGAAGCCACGAATTTTTAGTTCATCTCAAAACAGTTCTCTGCCTTTATACATAGCTAGCCCTCTACAAGTGTGGAAAAATCCACGCTCTTATTAAAAACACCACACCAAATCCACTTCTGTTTTTCTTTTTTAAGGTTATCTATTGATAAAGAGGTGACCAAGTTGATCCTGCTCAGGCAGCAGGATCCGGCAGTGCTGGAGCAGGGCCCCGATCTCTAGAGCCCTCTGGTGGGAATCGACACCGAGCAGCTTGGAGCTGGGGATGGCTTTAGCTGCCCAATGCAGAATCCAGTGTTTGCAAAAACATTTTGGAGTGAATACAGCCATTTCCCCCTCAAAAAGTATCCATGAAATTCCAGAAAAGTGCAGCTGTGAGAACACGTACATGTCGTTAATTAAATATCCCAAGGCTCAAAAAAGATTTTCCCTTCCTTTCAGCAGGCTGGAAGTAGGAAGGATAAGGAGTTTTCTTTTTTTTTGTTTTGTTTTTTTTGTGTGTGGTTTTTTTTTGTTTGTTTTTGTTTCTGTTTTGGGGTTTTGTTTTGTTTTTTTGAGTTTACCAAAAATCTGAGCCTCCCATCATTCAGAATCTTTCCTGCTTCAAAAAGAATACACACTATATATATAGGGTACCTGTAACCATCTGTAATATGCCTCAAATAACTATCTAATAAGAATTATGATAAAGATGAGCTTGAAAATATCTGTAAAGGAAACTGGATTTGGTTACCACATTCTTAAACCTTACACTTCTCTCTGAGGTTTTTAGAAATTAAAATTATGTACGTCCCCCGTCTTTAATATTTCATTTACACATTTAACGTTGAGAGAAATTAAGGACGGGGATTCACTTACAGCAGATGAGCTAATTATTCTTATTTGCTCCAGAGCTTCTGAGAGGCTTCCTTCGATTTCAGCATCCTCTAAGGAGAACAGATCCCCAGCACGGGAAAGATCCTTCTGGGCCAACACCAGCCCGAAGAGGTGATGCATGGCTGAGCTCACTGCCGCTGGGCTGGCCCTCCGCGTGCACCATGGGCATCGACGGCTCAGAGGAGGACAACACGGAAACAATCCTGTAGACTAGACATCACTTTAATAGGAGGAATAAATCTGGGGTGTATTTCAAGGCTTCCTTGGTCCCAATCTGAAAGGAAAAGGAGAAAGAAAAAAAAATAAAAGAGGACAAAATTACTAAATGCACCGACCGTCATCTTCCAGTTCAGCAAGGAGTTTTAAATGATGTGTGTAAGCAGCAAACAGTACCGGTTGGACTTGATCATCCTGAAGGTCTCTTCCAACCACAACAATTCTATGATCCCCAGATCCAGGGATATCCTTAAACATGTCCCACCACCTGCTTGTTGGACCTTTTGGCCCTCAAACCCTAAATGGTCTAAAACTAGCTAAACAAAACATCACTTTTCATAAAGAAACCCAAGGTTCTTACTTTCCACTTCAGTGCCTATCATCTGAGCAGGATGGTGACTGGACTCACTGATAAGGATCATCAACCACCTTTCTGTGGCCAGTAGCAGAGTCTAGAGCTAGAAGAAGGGGGTGAATCCACTTGGGTTGTTGTGTCTTGACTCCAGAAAGTCACGAGATTGAGAAGATAATGACTTTTGTTTAGAAAAAAAAGTCAGTTTTGTTGCCAAAGCGATCCCTGCAGTCTTTTCAACTCGTGTAAAACAAACACTTGGCTGAGGTGAACCTCCACACTTCTCCTGGGTCAGGGAATTTACAGAAGCCGAGCCAAGTGGGGCTGGGCTCAGCACCACATGCACGCTCCTCAACAGCGACAGTCCTGCACCCAAAACTCTGGTGTTTAAAACATTTGCAGAAGAGACATTTGTCTTAATCGGTGGATAAATTTGCTTTTCTCACATTTCAGAAGAGCTATTTGTTATTCCAAGACTGCCAGGAGTTGGCTCTTGCTGGTGGGTCCCCTTTGCTCATGCATCTTTGAAGGGAGGGTCTTCATGACCAACCTCTGTGCACATGAGAAAGGGATCAACAACACTGGGTTCTTCGAGCCCGGAATATCCCACAAGGCTTGGACATCCTTCCTTGGACTTCAAAATGATGACAGGAAGGTGGGCATACACTAAATATGATAATCATTAACTCAAGAGCATGAGTTGACTTCAAATGTTACGCATTGGAAAAGCGGCTGCCAGAAGTGGCTCCATCTGCCTATGTTTGAGCACATCTCCTAAGTGACCTTGTCTGGGCCTCCAAGGAGTCAAAGTTCCCTGTGGCTTTGTATAAAGGAAAGAAGAATATCTGAGATTTAATGTGTATTAGCTGAAGTCAAATACAGGAGAAAAACGAATCTTATGAAAAACAGACTCTTTGTAACCTGGGCAGAGTGATGAAGGGGCTGGGTAAACACCACTAATTAAGGACCCAGCGTGGTGGGGGTTGGAAGGGCCCTCTGGAGATCATCTTGTCCAATCCCTGTGCTCCAGCAGGGTCACCCAGAGCAGGGGGCCCAGGATCACGACCAAGTGGGAGAAAATCTCTCCAGAGAAGGAGTCAGGTCTGCATTAGATGAACCTGCTATAGCAGTGTAGAGCCACGGTCACCCCGATGGGACGTGTCGAGCAGGGCACGTGGCGGCCTGCAGGCAGCTCCAGGCAGATGTCCGTCTAACCCAAGCCTAGCTCAACATGAGAATGTGTATTAAAATATAAATATCATTTCATTTGTCTTCACTTATTCAAAATGAGTAAATATTCTGCATTAGATGAGGTTAAGAAGAGATCTACCGGGCACAGCTCCCAGGTGGCCCATGTGGATTCAGAGCCCACTCCTTTAGGTTCTTCTTAAGTTAACGAACAAAGTCCCGCATTGTCACAAACTAGATCACTTGTGATTATTAGCTGAGGTACACAGCAACCTTAATCCCTGTTACTCTATTTTATGCTAATTTTCAGGAAAAAAATAAGGCAACATGTCACATAAGGGGCAAAACTGATGGAAGACACTGAGAATCTTCTGGAAACAACTCAACAAAATAATCTCTATTTTAACAGCATAGGCAGCACTTTGCACTTGCTCTGCCCTACACCTAACTATATATTTTTTTTTAAATTTTCTCAGATCTATCAATATCATTACATCAAATTTTGATTATTTGCAAGAAGGCAGAAGCAGAGAAGAGCTGGTAAGATTGCAAATCTGAAGCACAACAGGCTGGGCTCTCCTGAGAATCACTGACCCAGAGGGGCTGGTGTAAGCACAGAGGAGGTGAGGCCCATCGGACCCACACTCACCAAGTTTCAAATCCAAAAATAATCCCAGACTGGTTTGTGTGCGAAAGGACCTTTCAAGGCCACCAAGTCCACCCCCCCTGCAGAGAGTAGGGACATCTGCAACTGGAGCAGGTTGCTCAGAGCCCCATCCAACCTCCCCTGGGATGGTTCCAGGGATGGGGCAGCGACCACCTCTCAGGGCAACTGGGGCTGGGGTCTCACCACCCTCAGCATCAAAAATTCCTTCTTTCTCTCCAGTCTAAATCTCTCTCTTATCCCATCACTCCTTGTCCTGTCCCAACAGGCTCTGCTAAGAAGGTTCCAAAAGCCGCAGGGGTAGCCTGATTTTTTTACCTGGCCGCGGTTCCGCAACGACATCCTCAAGGACGGTGCAAAGCTCGTGTCCTTGGAAGCAAAGCCGACCATTTGCTTCGCTCTCCCGCTACCCCAGGCAGCGTCCGAGGGCCCAGCCAGCGGCACGCTGGGGAACGGGGTGGCAAAGCAGTGAACCTGAAGCTGTTAAGGGCAGTGCCAGGAGGAAGGCATCTCAGGAATGCAGACTAAAGCGGCCTAAAAGTTACCAAGGGCTCCGTCAGGTGACTGCAGGAACCCAAATGCAGAGAGGCCTTATCTCTGAATGAAACGCTCTGTTTCTAGGAGAAAATACAAAGCCTACTCCACTTGAGGGCAGTTGTTTTTAATAGAGAAAACAGAACTCTCTGTGTTAGTGGAAAGTTATCCTGCCCTGGGAAGAAGGTAGGAAAAAAAACAAACCACAAACCTTAGTAAGCTCACACTGTTTGAAAGAAAAAGAACAAGGGAACAAACTCGCTACAGGAGAGATTTTCTGTCAGAAGGAATCAATGCTAGCATTCTGGAATGCTTTACATCCATACAAAAGAGGGTCTGAAGTTTCCTTTGGCTTTTAACATCATTCTCATAAGCAGCACAAGAAGATCTACACGTGTAATTTAGAAAAATGCTTCAGGAACAAAGATTCAGCCGAACCTTCCTTCTGATCGGCTGCACTCGAACCCAGCGGCCCCTTCCCAGCCTTTTGCAAATGATATTCCACTCGATGCACTTCTGCAGAAGTTTTTCAGAAAGGTCCTGCTCTCCACCTGATGAAGAAATACTTTGTATGGCAGTTTTACAGATGACAGTAAGGACAGTACAGAAAAGCATTTCCTCACTGTAAGCCCTATGAAATGGAATCACAGCAAATCTTAACACTTACATTATGTAACGGCGCTGGAAATATTTTTTCTTTTTGCATAGGTCTTAAATAGAGAATATTGTCCTTTAAGCATCTCTTTGCTCACTACAAGATTATCCTGTGTCCAGCTAATAAGTAGCTGGCACTGAGGAAAAACATACACGTGCCTTCTAGAACGTTCTGTTGTGTTTGGGTTTATTTTAATTTCTATTTTAAAAAGAGTCAGGTTGGAGGATAAAATTGCTTCAGAACATGGCTCCTGAGATGTCACAGAACCGCAGCATGGTAGAGGTGGAAAGAACCTCTGGAGATCATCTGGTGCCACCCCCCTGCTCCAGCAGGGTCACCCAGAGCAAGGGGCCCAGCAGCGCAGGGTCCAGGCGCCTTTGGAATCTCTCCAGACAAGGAGACTCCCCAAGCTCTCTGGGCAGCCTGGGCCAGGCTCCAACGCCCCCACAGGAAAGAAGTTTTTTCTCATGTCTCATCACCTCGACTCCATAGCACCTGTCAGTATCTTCTCATTCCAACAGGACAGAGATTACTGTGTCTGTCAGAGCAGCATCTGAGGCAGAGCAGACTTAGATTTGTGTCCCACGTACACGAGCAACAGAAAAGAGACCAAGGGACTCGCCAAAGATTGTATATCCTGCACGGCTCCCCGTCGGCACCGTGTCCGTAGGGGTTCCCAGCAGGGACCCACACCTCCTGATGGGCAAAAAGTGCGAAACAAAGCTCCAACTCCAGCTCTTGCAATGAACCTCAACTCATCATTATGCCAGGGAAAAAAAATAAAAATAAAAAAAGACTAAGCTTCTAACACAGGCCATTTCCACCCATTCTTGGTGCAGTCCCACACCTAATTGAAAGTTTTGATTCTGATTTTCAACACCTAATCGCCCTTTTTCATGACAAGCTGAAAGAACCAGACGTTCCCTGGGACCTTGAAGCTGTTCCCCTCCAAGGTGAGTCTCTGCACTTGCTGGAGGCACAGCATTCTTACCAAAGCTCCTTATCAGAAGCAATCAGAATAAAAGGTAGCCTGACAGGTTTCAGAGCTTGAAGCGATTGAATCGGTCTGTTTGCAAAATAATTCCCCCAATAATAGAAGATTAACAATAAAAATTCCATGTAAAAGGGCAGTTGGACCTAAGGGCATCCAAAAGCCAATTGAACTTTGAGCTAAAAGACTGAGTCTTACGGTTTTATCAGGAACTCAGATTCTGCAGAATGACATTAGAAGGACAAACTAAAATATCTTTTAAATCAAAGAGAAAGAGGAGAGGATTTTAATTTTAAATTTACAGGGAAGGAAATTCTACAAGAAATTAGAATAACGTCCTTAACTTTCAAAAGGCTTGAAATGTGATTTCAGTTGCTTGGTTTTACCCGAAGGTGCCACCTCACCAAAACCAAAATTGCGATATTCAAAGAACGGTGCCATCTTATTGTTAATCTAGTCCCGTGATAAGCAACATAAACCAAGACAACCCTCACCATATTTAAGGAATTTTAGGAAACACAGGCCACTCGGAGTTCATGTCAAGTGAACCTTATAATATCTTCCAGTTTGCTCACTGAAAAGCAAGAAGCAATTAAAACTCTGAGCTAATCTGAGTTTACACAAACCCAGCGCCCAGTCAGGGCTCCCAAGCGAATCCAAGACTCATCCAGTACTTCCCAAGCCCCATCCACCCCTTCAACACTCGGTTTGCCATGGGCACCGCACAAGGTCCTCCTCAAAAGATGCAGCACAGCTCACAGCTGCAGCTCTTCCAGCTGGTGTTTCTTGTTCTGAAGGACCAAGCTACCGCAGGCTCGGTCCAAAGCTCTTCGATAAATAGAAGGTAACGTTCATTTTCTGAACTTTAAAGAAAAATCTAAAAAGGGATTTTTAGACTGAGCACCTGGTTTAGAAAAGGAACCTGGATTTAAATGTCAAGTGATCAGAGCATTCCCCTTAATGGAGAGACTTGTGTTCAAGGACTGGGAGGCCAGAGGTCTTGCTCTACCACAGTCATACTGGGCATGTCCCAGCCCAAGGTTTTGACTATGTCAGCTATAAAAAGGAAAAGAAAACTAATCCATCTCCTTACCTCGCAGCTATGCTTAACACAACGGGCTGTATGAAGTGCTTTGGATGGCTTGGATGAAAGACGCTCTAGGAAAGCAAAAAGAAAACAACGTTAGTACCTCTTGGCCTTTTCAGCACTCTGCATGCAGAGGATTAAAAAAAAAAATTGTAAAAAAACCCTAATACCTCCAGGAATACAACTGTGCGCTGCTCCACACAGGGTTTAATATTTAGGACACGGTCCCATAAAACCCCGCGGGAGTGTGCGATGTTATTTGCACGTGCGAGGACAGAACTGAGCAAAGCTGAGATTGCCATTCTCTCTGGGGGTGGGGACAAATGTTTTCAACAGCTGCATGTTTAGTTGTATTTTATTTTTGCCATGAATAGAAGGAAGATTAGAATCATCTTCCAAGTAAACTTTTATTCTGGGCATATATAGGATTGCCTTCCTTAGAAATACTTTCTCCCTCATCTCACAAGAAAAAAAAAATTGTGGATTGTGGAATTAGACAAAGCATGTCTCAAACAGTTACAGAAGTTTGTAATATCTCCAAGACTTCTGGATACTTCCTTCCCCACATGTGCCCATCCAGGGGAGCGGGGGGAAAGAAAAAAAAAGAAAAAAAGGCAAGCCTGGATATATTTCTGGTTATTTTCAGCCTGAAACTTTCCCAAGAAGCTTCACATATGGAGAGAATATCGCAAGATATTTTGGAGAACTTTTCCCCTCCATGTTACACAAATAATTTGAAGTCATTTTTCTTTTTGAAAAGCAGTTACTCACTAAAATAGAGCATTCTTGCAAAACTTTTAAATAAAGTTCTCACATTTTTCAGTGAAAGAAAAGGATTAAAGATTATATTGAAAGAGCATCATTTTCACACAGGGTGAATAGACTACAGCAGTTCCCATGGGATCAGCTGCATATATTTAAACTCTTCCCACAAGACAACCATTGTTTCCTACAAGCCTCTCTGGTGGGTTTTTTTTCCTGTCATGACAGGTTTCCACACTTCACGTCGCCTGGAAATCCCATGGATGCTGGGCCAGATGATGAAACAATACATTATGAAGTCTAGTAATTAGGCTAAGGCTAAAAGTGTTGGTTTGAGGGTGGGGTTTTTTTCTTTTTTTTTTCCACTAATGGAACACCTTGCTGCAGTGCTGGGAGCTGTGAACTGACTTGCTCTCAACATCCAGTCTTGATACACCAGGAAGGAGCATTTTTAATGGAGGCAACTGCAAAATAATCAGAGGGAATCAACCAACCAACTGCAAAAAATAATCAGAGGAACTACACAACCTCTCTCAAGACCCATCTCTTCTAGAACTGCAGAGCTGTAGGACTCTCCTCAGTTTCAGGTAAGTTCAACGCTCTTCCCCGCCGCGTAAACCAGCGTGTAAATATTCTCCCTGGTGATAACTGGTTTAATCAGTAGGTTTTACAGGTCAGATGGTGCTTTAAGGGAACCAGATTTCACAGAATGTTGGCTGCACAATCCAGGCAGAACCCAACTGCTGCAGAGCGGGAAGAACACACTCAGACTTGAAGCGCTACTTGTGCAAACACTTTACAACTTGACCAAATTTTTATGTATTTATATCTCTGTATCTACTTGATAACCTATCTGCTGTTGAGATAGTTCCCTACCATTTTCAGCAGATGAGAAATCACCCAGGTTTACATCTGACTGCTGTTCCAGAACACAATGTTGGTTTGTAACACTTCATAAGACAAACATTTTAACACTTAAGCGCTTTTTTTAGACCTCAGTAAGAAAGTTTTGTGAGAATTCCCTTCCTATCTTCACGATGCTGGAATATTATGCTTAAAACAAACAGCACCCTGCTAATATGAAATAAATGGCTTCACCTAACAAATACCAACAGCCCCATTGTCATGGCGATGCTGTCAAAGCTGGTCATTTTCAAGTGGTCCTTAACGAGCTTTCAGAGCTGTGACAAATTTTCAAGACTGCGGCAATACTTTAGAAAAAGGACTCGTTATTAAATTTTACTAAATGTCTAAATATGTATTTCTGTCTAAAGGCAGTGGAAGACTAAAAGGAACGGAGAGTGAGGGACCACAAGAGAGGGTCTCTAAGAATATCATGCTGGAAGTGAAAAAGTTGGACTAGAGCAATAAATAAATGCAAAGTCACTTGCATTCCCTTGAGGCTCCTGAAATCCTTGAACATACAAAGGTTCCTCCCAGGTACCTGCAAATCTACTCTAGACACAATTTAATAGGGCAAACAGTTTCCTTAGCCTGCATTTTCAAAGCTCCCCTAAAATAAAATCCACAGTGCCGGGCACAAAGCGCACAGCGAGGACAGCGAAACAGGTTTGAGCCTCGGGATGAGTCAAGAGCTCGGCAGGATTAAGGTGGACACTGTCACACACCAGAGCAGCGCTGCTCCTTCTCTCTCTGGCTCTTCACATTCGCTTCCAACATTCCTCAGACATCACTGTAATAAATTTCTGTGGATAACAGCCAACCTCCCGCCTTCACAGCAAAGCCGGTCCCAATCACGCTACTGAAGACCGCGTCGCCTACGCTCTCAAAAACCTCATCCATTATTTAATATTTGGATCTACTCAACTCCTTTCCGTGCAGCAATTTATTCATTATTGAAAATGTTACATGAATGCATATTTCGAGTTAGTTATTCATACCTCTCAGAAGAGAAGCCTCTGATAAACATTAATAATTGAAGGCAAACTGTCGCTCTTTAGAAAGATTCGGATAAAATCCACTGGAGTTGTCAGTCCCCCTTCCATCCCCCTGTCTCTGGTATGCGAGGCTGCTGGCTGGGTGCGCAGCTTTGTCAAACCAACCGTACAGTCTATTCAGTTGCCCTGGAGTTGTCATGTGGAATCAAGCAAACAAATATCTTCTCTCCGTTTTCCCCCCCAACGCCGGCACTCAAAACCACATCAGAACTGATTCTCCGCAAAGCTTAACTTCGGCGGCGGCTCGAGCGAAAACACTCCGAGCTCGATACGGAATTTGAATTAGTTAAAGGGATTTATCAACAGCCAGTGGTTACATTCAGTTAATTAATAACTTGCTTAAGAGTAACGAGGAAACTGCAGAAGTTAATATTACTTCTGGGGCCTCTTAGAAGCCGGTGGGAAGGCTGGACTCTTTCAGGGTCTTTGGAGGAACACGAGCCAAAAGAAAAGCCAGGAGAGAGCAAGACTCTGGGGGAAACGGATCCTTTCAGTTGACGTCCGTTGCATCCCACCAAATCACAGAGCTTCAGCCAGCCCCTTGAAAGCTTAACTGCCCAGCTGGAACCAGTGGGCAGGACCTACCTGAACACCTCCAAAGCTTGGCAGCCGTAGCAGAGCAGTGCAGATCAGTCCGGCGACAATCCGCACGCAAGCCGAACGCATTTTCCTTCCACACCGAGCACGTCTCTGTACTTTCCCCCTTAACTTTCCTCTGATAAATAAATTCCAGATCCTCAACGACTCAACCATAACTAAAGCCTACTCTACACAGACTCCAAGGATCTTGACAGAACTCCTACTGGCCGTGTCCTCCTCTCCTTGGAGGGCACAGGAGCAAACCCACACTGGGAGTGTCCCAGCACTGACATTTTTCTAACAGTTGGTTCATTTGATATTACTTTGGCTGCTCTCTGGACAGCAAAGCGTGAGGTCGAGCGCCCTTAGGCAGCTGCTGGAAGAAAAGACAGACCGTTTGCCCAAAGAGAATGAGTTTGTACCATTCCTGTTGGGGCTTTTGTCCTTTTGCAATACGGAAAGGATTTATAAATTACAGAGTTTTAAAAAATCTGCTCCGTTGAACACACACCCAGTCATACAAACCCTCAGCTTTGATGGCAAATCCCCCCAAACAGCTTTTTTGCTCCTGTTCGTTCCAACATGGTCTCAACAACCAAATACAAAATTAATGGTGGGTGAATACATACTTCTGATGATGTTAAGTCATCATTATTGTCCAAATAAAATGCAATTGTGTGTTCTCTGCATCCTCCTTTTAACTTTGTATCTGGAGACCACAGCTTGCTCCACTTCTGCCTCTAGGAGACTGTAAAAAAATGGCAAGTTGATAGCAAAACATAAATATTCTCTCTCTAAAAATCTTTTTCTAAATGAGATTTAAGTTTCAAAAATCAGCATAGTCTAACTAGGTGAGCATAAATGAGGGGCTTGGATTTTACTTCTGCATCTGCTAACTCCTGAAGTCATTGTACAGTAGGAGTCAAGAGGTTTAGATTCCTTCACTCACTGCAATTCTCCTTTTGACTTCTAACAGCAACCAAGGTTCCTATTCCCCTCCACCCCGCGTCTGGCAACCTTGTCATTTTTGACGCAGAAGGAAAAGTAGCACCACAAGCTGGCTTTGTACTTACTCAAACACAACTACAGTTGTAGCTAATGACAGTCCATGGAAAATTTACATGGAAAAGCTTTCCTGGTAAGTGTGCTGAAAGGGTAAGAGCAGCGTTGACCGTCTTCTCAGCCAGTGTCATGAGGTGGGCGGCAGAAAGGGGTTCCTCTTACTCCGCAGTGAACGTGCTCTGCTCCCTGAGGCATCTGTATGGAAAGCAAGACAGAACACAGGCTGGGAGACGTAAGGCTGCAAAGCAGGGATTGCTGAGAGACCCAAACGAGCTTAGAGAAGGCGGCCGACGCCGTTCCCATGGAGAAAAGCGGTGACGTGGCCCTTTCTGAGCTAGGCCCTTCAAGCCCTGCTGAGGTGTGCCGCACTAGCATCACCCTTACGACCCTGACATACCCACACCTTACTTCTTTGGCCTCTGCTTTTTTTATTGACAGATTCATGGCTATAAATCATTAGCATCGCTAAGAACAAAATCTTGGTTAATGCAGGTGAGAGGAGACTGACTCAAGCCACTCTGCGCATTCATCTGAAAAGTTTTCTGACTCTCCTCTTGCTGTTTTTAAAAATTGTCACCAACTGGACAGAGAAACAAGAAGTTACCGCTGGACGGGTTATGCTCAAAAAAACAAATGAAAGCAAAGAGCACTTGAGCAGCTCACAGCTCTAAAGCCTATAAAGCACATGGTAAAAAATACACTGTAATAAGGTAAAAAAAAAAAAAAAGATGCTGTGATAATAAAGCAAAAAGATTTCAATATATATTTCACTATCTGAAAAGAGAGAATTTTAAGACAATGGGTTTTCCCCATCCTAGAAAAAAACAACCTCTTGGTTTTGATTATATATTTCTAACAGATGTCACGATCTGAAAATGCAGAATTACTTAAAAAAAATGTTTTTTCCCATCCTAGAAAAAAACCACAACACCTTGGTTTTAACTTTTATGATACATTTTAACATATATTTCACTATCTGAGAAGGCAGAACTTTAAGAAAGTAGTTTTTCCCATCCTAGAAAAAAGAAACCAAACAAAACCCACACAACACCTTGGTTTTAACTTTTATTATACATTTCAACATATATTTCACTATCTGAAGAGAGAAAATTTTAAGAAAATGGTTTTTCCCGCTCTGGAAAAAAACACCTTGGTTTTAACTTTTATCATGTTATATATTTCAATACATATTTCACTATCTGAAAAGTGAGAATTAATTTCAGAAAATGTTTTTTTCCCATCCTAGAAAAAAAACACAAAAAAACCAAACAGCTTGGTTTTAACTTTTATTATAATAGCTATGATGAATCGATGTCCTTTTTAAACAAAGCCCTGAAAATATTTATTTTGTTAGACTTTTAAAAATAAACATCTTTTTAGGCAAGAGCCATGCTATTGTTCTGTCTCTGACTAATTGGTGAAGAGAAGCAGAATATTTTTCCATATTCATTGCATTTTGCCTAAATGAGCCATGTTATCTCCTGCCCAGACAAAGCATTTTAATTTTAATAACAACAATGCTGACAGCTACAGTACTGTTCTTGCAGAAGTTTGCTTGTAAATAATTAACAATTGTTGTATAATGACAGTGGGGGTTTTGATAGCTCTATTAATTTCACCGTCAGGCTGGAGTCTCTTTAATTTAGGGTATTCATAAAAAGTCCAACCCCCTCCCAACTCCTAACAGAAAAGGCCAATGGAAAAAACAGGTTTACATCCCTGTCTCGATGCCAAAAATCTGTCGGATGTCAAGAGCCAGCCATGGAAAACCAAGGAGAACGGTATAGAAATCACAGGTCCTACCTCCAAATGGTTTACAGCTTTGACTAGATTACCTCATTTTTCAGTTAACTTCTGTGTTGTGATAAATAAGGTCACGTAGTAAAATTCTGCCTTGCAGGACCTGATGGTGGCCTTGTCAGGGGACAAATTCAGACCAGGATTGGGCACCGCCTCTTACTGTCCTTTAAATGCCCTCTGAAACCTTTCCTGAGCAAGACACGGGCACGTTCCACTAATCATATTTTTAAAACCATTTTTTAAAAAAATTTTTTAAATTCCTCTGTTTCTGATGGAATCAGCAAGGACACAAGTACCTCAAGGAACATGAAAATATTTCCCATGTAAGCAAGTTCTTCAGCTATCACTGAACAGCTACATCTTTTCCATCCATAGTAGGAATGTTGTCCGAGAATTGTAGAAGTGGATGCAGTGTCTCCTCTACCATAATAGAAAATACCTAGCTGGATGTTTTTCCCTTCAGGATAACACTTCCTGGTGTTTCCACTCCTGTGAGGATGAAATACCTCACTCCAGAAATCACAGAGCCTCTCAAAATCCCCCTGAAGTTAACGGACAGACTATTAAGTTGTCCTGGGTTAATGATTGGACTCGACGGTCTTAAAGGTTTTTTCCAACTTAAATGATTTTATTATAGTCTTTTGTTCTCCCCATAGGTATTTACTGAAGGTACCTTATGCTGCCCCAGACAAAGACATGGATCATGACCCAGCCATTTATGAAGCAATCTTTGGTTTCTACGTGGACCAGGTAACAAGGAGCGTTTCTGGACCACACACTGGAGGGGCAGCACCCCAATATTTTGTGTATTTGCACCGTTTCATACACTAAGTGGATTATTCAGGATTGTAAAAATAAAAAAAAAATGTCAGCCTAATATTTCTATCAAATTCCACATGAATTACTAAAGCTCTTTTCTAACCATTCCAGTTTATTTCCCCCCACACACACACAGTAAGTGTCACTTATCCTCCAGTTACTGGCAAAACGCAGCAATCTTTTAGAAGAGCTGTTTATTTCTCAAGGCCAAACCCCGTGTACCACACAAAGTCAAAGCTCCTTGTGGAAATTAAAAGAGATTTTCCCCGAATGAAGGCGAAAAACTATAAGATGTGACCCAATGTCTCAGAGGAGCTGGACCCTGCGTGAGCGCCGGGGCCGTTGGTTCGTTAGGCGGGTTGGTAGGTGGTTATTGCCTGGCAGCCCTATCTTGTAACAATCCACAGAGCTCATTATCAGCTGCACGGCTCCAAAAGCCTCATCTGCATCACAAAGGACAACATCTGCTGCCCACCGAGGTGCCATCTCGTTGATAAAGTATATCAGAAACAGGAGGGGAAAAAAAAAAAAACCAAACCAAAACCCACAACAAAAAAAGTTTGCATACTCGTTTCTTTAGAGCCGCTGACGATTTGGAGACAGCTCCAAAACTACTGGTGGGCAACAAACTAATGTCACCGTGGGTCCATCCGACATCTTCGGACGCTCCGTGGCTGCGACGGCCAAGCCGCAAACACAGCCAGTCTCGATTTTCCACACACACACACACGCTCCCACGGTCACGTTTTGCACATCAGAGAGCGTCCTCCTGAACCACCTGCATCATTTTTCCCGCTGATCTGCGTATTTTATGACTTCAGGCACCCACTCTGGTTCCCTCCCCACCCCCCCCGACACGGGGCTGGCTTAATTGAGCTGCCTAGTTTATGAACTGTGCTAATTGAGCTGCGTAACTCCACTGCTCAGCTTTTATACGCTGCACCAGGCAGAGTATCGAGCGTGCCTGGATTTGGGCCACCAGAGTTCTGAGTTCTGCAGGCTGAGGAGCACTTCTAACACCTCTGCTGGATTTTTCCACCTCTTGCATTTCCTTCGTGATACCCAAAACAGTTGAAATCTGCGTTCGGCTTCAGCAAAAAGTTGGGGTTTTTTTAAGGACTGCCAGGATAAATAACTTCAGCTGCTGATGACAGCCCCAGGTAACCCTTGTATTCTGTCCCTGAGAGCAAAAGGCAAGAAAACTTACCCTAGGAGAGCAAAGGCAGCGACTCCCCCGCAGAAGTCAAGCTGCCTGACCGCAAAGGACCGTCCCAATAGGTGCTGACGCTCCTGGGTTCTGGTTGAGAGCCAGGAGCCTTTCGAAGGGTCCTAGAAGCAGGAAGGAAAGGCAGTATGATAAGTAACCACGGGGACACGTCATTCTCAGCTGCCCTGAGTTAAGCAGCTCAGCAAGGAGGACATGGCTGCAGCAGAGCCACGGCGGCTTCTGCACACCATCCAGCTGTTCCTCACCCTAATTAAGTCCATAGGCTAACGGTGATTATTAATATTAAACACCTACCCTCTGAAGCCACTAATGAAACCAGATCAGCCCTACCATGGATCCACATTTAAAATTAATCACGGAATGGCAGGGGTTGAAAAGGACCTCTGGAGATCATCTGGTGCCACCCCCCTGCTCCAGCAGGGTCACCCAGAGCAGGGGGCCCAGCAGCGCAGGGTCCAGGCGCCTTTGGAATGTCTCCAGAGAAGGAGACTCCCCAAGCTCTCTGGGCAGCCTGGGCCAGGCTCCAACCCCCTCCCATCAAAGAAGTTTCTCTTCCTCCTCAGATGAAACCTCAGCATCTTTGCAGCCTCTGCTGGACTGCCTCCAGTAGCTGCTTGTCTCTCACGAACCGGGGAGCCCAGAACTGGACCCAGAGCTGCAGAGGTGGCCTCACTGGAGCAGAGTAGAGGGGGAGAAGAACCTCCCTTGACCTGCCACTTGCACTTCTCTGAATACTCCCCAGAACACCTTTGGCCTTCTCTGCCCATTGCTGGTTCCTGGGGAACCTGCTGTCCACCAGGACTCCCAGATCCCAATACAAACATCTATGATGACTTCCAAGAAGGAGAAGCAGCACACCAAACTCAACATGCTCACACCTTTCTTGTGCACAGGTTCTCTTCCTGGCTGTGGAGAGATGCCACAGTGAGAGCCAGTATTTAAAATACACTAAAACTCTTGTTCAGATGATTAAATAAGCTTAAGATCCTTAACACTTTACCTCACAGATGAGCACAATGCTTTGAAAGACAAACTTCCACCAGAAACTCAGATTTCAATACCAGCATCAGAGCTACTAGGGGCAGTTACTTGGAGCCTTATAGAAACCAGTTAGCGGCGGGGGGGGAAAGAGGCAGCACCTCATGGGACAAGTTACTAAAATGAATTAATACGAGCACTAATACGGCCACATAAATTCCATTCTAGGACAAAGTTTGCTAGATTTGGGGAAGAAAGCTCTACAAAAATAAGTGACCACAAAACCATAGAAATGTAGGATTGGAAAATCCTCAAGAGCTCCTCTAACCTACCTCCTTGTGCTGAGGCAAGAGCTGGCAGGTCCAGGCACACTCGATGTTCCTTCTGATCTTGCTTCCCCAAGCAAAGCTCTTCAATACTTTCTTAGGAATTTAGACTCTTCCCACTCTGTTGGAAGCAGAGGACAAAAGATCACTGTTTTTTTGCAGTGTTTGACTTTGGGATTCACTGCTCTCTCTCAAACATCTCTATCACCTCCTCAACCCTCTCAGATATTCTTGGGTTTTTGGGTTTTTTTGTTTTTTTTCCATTCTTGTTGAAACTCCTTTGGATTCTCTTCTCTGGAATTTCTCAGCCAGTTTCCATAGGGCCCATCCCTCCACCCAGGGAGGTGACACAGCTGAGACCTCACACCCAGCTCCTGGCCACAAAAGCTGCTTTGACTCATTTCCCCCACGGCCCCTCTTAACCCACCGTGCAAATCCAGCTTCCCCACACACCTGCAATTTTGGTGACCTTCTCACACCCTTCTCTGCCACTTCCGACCACTTCCCACCTTGGCCCAGTGCTTTTCTAGGTCCTGTTCATTCGGCTTGACCTCAGGCCAGGGCCTAAGAAAAATTTCCCTCAAAAAATTTTCATGACACCACTTTCTTCATGGTTTTGGTGGTTTTTTTGTTTTGTTTTCTTTGCTAGAGGAGGGGGATTTTTCTGTTTGTTACTTTGGGTTTGAGTTTGGTTTTTTTCGGGTGGTGGTCTTTTCCCCGAGGCCTTCCTCCTCCACAGACACACAGTCAACAGCAGGGGCTCCGGTGTGAAACCAGCTCTCTCCAGTCTCAGAGCATGTTGCAAAGAAACCATTTTTCTCTCATAAACTGAAAAATTAAACCAATAGTCTCTGCCACAGAAGTCAACACCTGATCCTCTGTGTCCAAAATGCGGTTCTCTGTTTTTCCCCAGCAGGTCTGAATTTATCAAATAGTGAGGTGAACACATCGCATTAAAACCGAGTAATAGAAAATTCAGTGTTCACTTTTCAAGTCCAACTCAGGAGTAAAGTGATTCAATTTTGCTGCCAATTACATTAGGGAGAAAAAGGAGAAAATAGAAAAAAAAATCAGATGAACACATGCCGAGATAAATGGTATTTTTCAGAAAAGTTTAATCTTACTTTTGAAAGGTGCAAACTCATCACACACACCCCTACATGGAGAACTCTGCAGAACACCTGGAAGCTCAACACCAAACCAGTCCCATCAACATCTCTACTGCATTAGGGTTTCTTCTTCTTGCCCCCTCCCCGCCTCCCCAGCAGGGCTCGCAGCAGAAGACAAGAATTTAGGCTGGGGCCTGAAATTCCCCTACCCAGTCTGACTTTAACCATAAAGGTCATTTTCTCCATCAAGTTAAGCTGCCCCTTTAGTCTTCCTCTAAATAGATGTTCCTCTCTCTTCTTGGCAGGACAAGAATTAAAGAAAGAAAAGACATGGAATAAAATATCATCTAATATCAGCTCCATTTATCACATCTCATTAACAAAAAAATCCTATAAAGCCTTTTTGAAGGTCTTCAAATCTCAGATTAATTTTGTTGGCATTAATTCACCTTAAAAAGTATAAAATCAATTTCAACTGTGCACTCTGATAGTACCTTCGCCCACCCTGCACGATGCTCCCAGAAAAGGGTTAATATCTTGGGTATACACAGACCAAAGGACTTCTTTTTTTATTTTAATGGCAAGCCAACAAAGAAATTCACTTAATGACAAGTTCTTGGACTAATGCATTATTCATTTTGTTATGTGACAGCAGAACAAAATTGTACCCATAAATATATAATGTTGTACACCGCTCTTTAACGTGGTTTACATTCATGAAATAATTGGCTGCCTTTCACCACATTATCCTCTCTTTAGTCACTTCTTTCTTTGTTGGTGACACGGAAGACGTGTTCATCCCAGCAACAGAGACACCAGCTGGCCTGGCCCAACAGGTGAAATTCAGCCTCTGGTTCTGGAAATGTTTTATAAACTCTAGAAAAAGGATTTTCAGAGGTATCTTTTTCCCATATAAATTGCACCTTTTTTTTCCTTATGATTAACATTATGTATTTTTGAAATGTACTAACTCACCGGAGGTCAACAAACGACAGCTAATCATCAGCACAGTCACGTTCACTTATCTAACAACACACGGAGGGTTGACTTCAATAATAAAAATACTCAGGCTTCCTGACTGGGTCTCCCCAAGCAAGGCAAAGCCACGAGCAGAGAGAGGTCTTGGCCCAGGCAGTGCTCTCACAGAGCTGGCTGGAAGCGACACCGGTCACTCACCATTCCAGAAGAGTCCAGCAGTGAACCAGATCCACCAAGGAGCAAAAGGAGACAATGCTGGAGACAAGGCCACAGCACCAGTCAAAAGGCCATCCAGGGAACAGGGCTGGATGCAATTTATAATGTGAAGGATCCATCCACCCAGGAACCAAGCTACTCCATTTGAGGTCATCATCCATCTGATGTTTCTCCAGGCCTGAGGAACTCAGCTTGAGCTGAACTGGGCACGTGTGGAGTGGAGGCCCCAGGTGAAGCTGGTCCAGGGCCATCAAGGCTTAACAGTGGCCTCAGAGCACAAATGCCTTCCAGGTTCCGTTACTCCTTTGCTCAAATTTTGTTTGCCTTCCTAAATTGTTAGGAGGAGCGCTTGCAGATTATTTGATCCTTTCCAGTCGCCTGCATGGTCTCTCCAGTGTGTCTCAGGTTCAGAGCCAGCTCCATCCATCCTGCTCCACTCTTCTCCTGCTCTGCACCAGCCACAAGACCCAATTCTACCTACACAGGTGAAGAGACTCCATCCAGCAGGCTCTGTAACAACAGGCACCACCTGAGCACCTCAGTCAAAACATGGGGAGGTGGCACCAGATGACCTTTAAAGGTCCCTTCCAACCCTAAACCCTTCTACACAACAAACCCTACTCCTTCCACGCGTCCGTGCGCTACTGAAAACATTACAAATCCACAGGCTCTTGCCCGTCAACAACGGATGAGTCTCATGGACACAAACAGGGAATTTCACACTGCCAGACAAATGCTGCTCAACTGCCAAAACTAACAGGGAATCATTGCTTGAGCAGCAATTAAACTGGAACAATGCAGATAGCCGGAGCCTGCCTTTAATCATTCTCCCAAGCCTGTGTTAATTAGCAGGCTGCAGTAACTACAGAAATGATGAGCTTATAGGAGCTAGGAAAAGTAAAATTATATTAAAAATTCAGTACATTACACAACGCTCATTCCTATCAAAATATTTTTAAATATTCATGTTCAAAAGTACATCTCCTGCAAAGATCCCGGGGTTGTTCATTAGACTCCCGTCCATCGCGCATCAGTAACTGCCATTACTGAGCAAATTACAAGGCGGTGGTGGTGGTGGTGGTGGTTCAGAGCTGCCAAGGCTGGCTCAGTCCAACGGGCACCAAAGGTCACCAGGGTGGCCATCAGGGGCCCAGAGCAGAGGGCAGGCTTGCCAAGGACACATCAGCTTCAACCCTGTGGTCAGCGCATGCTGGTCGGTGCTGGCTTACTGGCTGGACTCGATGATCTTAGAAGTTTTTTCCATCTTAAATGAGGCAGTGATTCTGTTTCTTTCAGCAGCCGCTGTGTGTATGTGAGATATGCTGGTCTGAACGCAACGGGTTTGTGCCCCCAACATAAGAAAGACATTGAACTGTTGGAGTGGGTCCAGAGGAGGCCATGAGGATGATGGGAGGGCCAGAGCACCTCTGCTATGAGGACAGGCTGAGGGAGTTGGGGCTGTTCAGCCTGGAGAAGAGAAGGCTCCAGGAAGACCTTATAGTGGCCTTCCAGTATCTGAATGGGGCTACAAGAAAGCTGGGGAGGGGCTGTTTGCAAGGGCTTGTGGGGATAGGACAAGGGGTGATGGTTTCAAGCTGGAAGAGGGGAGGATCAGTCTGGATGTCAGGAAGAAATTCTTCCCAGTCAGGGTGGTGAGAGCCTGCAACAGGTTACCCAGGAAGGTCGTGGCTGCCCCCTCCCTGGAAGTGTTCAAGGCCGGGTTGGATGGGGCCTTGAGCAAC